>JAJOZX010009987.1:0-142471 GCA_023014485.1 Bathynomus jamesi | reverse complement strand
GGGGAAACCCTCGTTTATTGGTCCGCATTACTGCGAAGACAAGATATAAACAAATTGTACACTTACATGCACGGGCATATTAAAGAAATCCTGCTTGAATTTATCGGCCATTTCACCAAAAGACTGTAAAGTGTATTCTTTCTGGGCTTGCTCGAAGCCAAATGCTTCCAAGGGCTTGCTTACTTCCACTGCCACGCATTTTGGGCACCGCCAGTCTCCTGCGAACATTGAAACGGGTGTCAAAACGAAATTAACATCCTGCTATGGATTTGAGAATAGTTAGGGGGGGGGAGAGGAGGGGGACTTTTAAATCGCTTGGGTTCTTTGTAAATATATATTTGTTATGTAGTAAGGAGGGGCCAAAGGCGAACGCCCGCAAAAGTGCCCCCTCCACAGAAGAAGGAGAAAGCCAGAAATAAGGTCCACCAAGGTTTTCTTTTTTTAGGAATTTTGAAGAGATTGCGTAGTGTGTAAGATGCATATATGTGTAGCGAGGAATAGATGGAGAATTGTGTGTTTGAGAGCATACTGGACTGCTCACAGGGTAGATGTAACACGGAAAAAGATCAGCTAAGGAGGACAGTGACAGGAAAAACGGGAGTTCCAGCACTCCCATTTCCTGTCCTATTTTGGACATAGTCCAAAGAGGCCTTGGTGGCTATGAGTTATCCTTGTGTTTCTTATGTTCTTATGACTATAGCAGCAACAGGCGCAGTTCTTCAACTGCTTCCATCTGACATTGCTGAATCCAGCACTGGTGTCAAGTGCGGCACAGCTGTGGGTTGTGCTGGGTTGTGCTCAGTGTCGTCAATAAATGCATCTTTAACCCGGGCAACGCCGGGTACCTCAGCTAGTGTGTGTGTATATATATATTTTTTTTTTTTATTTTTTTTAAGTTCGGGAAGAACCGATTCGCCTCTATTTAAAAAGGGCATATCTCGGCGGAAAAACAAAGAAAAAGTGAGAGGAAAGACAGAGGAAAAAGAAAGGGTGGAGGGAACAGTCGAAGTGGAAAAAGACAAAGGATGACAAGGACTGCAAGGTCGAGCCCCATCATCCTTGGGTGCTAGGGCCGGGAGGGCGCACGTGAAACCTCCTGGAACAAGCACGTACAAACGAGCACAAAGAGCACGAGCTTAGAACCCCCTTGCGGGGATATATATATATATATGCGCCTCGGTGGTGTAGTGGTTAAGATACATTTAAAGAAAAACTCTCAGAACATCTAACGAAACTTTGAACAAAAAATAATTTAATTTCAACTAGAAATTCAGAGTTTTTCTATGTAATAATAATAATAATTCCGGGAAAAAAGTTTGCCTACAAACAAAAGTTTTAAAACAGCATAAACTGCTAGTTGGTAATACTGATTTTCCTTAAGTGTTATTTTTATGTGACCAACAAAATTTCAAAAATAACCCTCAGTCATTAGTAATAACTAATATTGGTTACGCTTTTTGAGAACTTTTTTAGATGCCAACCACATGTTAAAATGTAGTCTAACCACAATTACCTCCCCCCTTCATGAACCACCACAAAATACAGAAGACCATAAAACGACAAAGAAAGAACCAAGAGGGGACATCGAAATAAAGCAATTTTAATCTGAATATCTCACTGAAATAAATTATAAATAAACCGTGGCAAGTTGACGTCATTTGGGTATCACTCGGGTATCATTAACCCTTTTCACTGCTATTCTTACTCGTAACAATAATGCCTGGGATTGTTTAACTTCTTTCATGCCGTCAAAGGTCACGTGACGGTGGAGACCTACAACTTCACGTGGGATCCGAACCATTACCTCACCAACGGAAGACCCAAATTAGCGTTTTAACCGCCGAAAAATGGAAGATCGAGCCGATAATCGAGACCGAGAACTCCAGATTGACAACAACACGGCGCTTTAAGGCCGGCCGTACATAGGATCGTCTTGGGACTGATGACTCGAGTCGTCAATCATGAGTCTGCCGCAAGACGATCCTGTGCGCGGCCGACCTAACATCAGGATAGCGAATTTTAATCCGAATGAATTATAAATAAAACGTCGGTTTAAAAAAAAAAAAAATTTTTTTTAAATAGTTCTGAATACGAGCAAGTATTAAAATTACCAATTCAGCCATTGTCTGTTCTTCTACGAACTCCCTGTGGATATATATGAATCTACCAACCCTGCTATTCCCTACTACTATTTCATCCCCCATTCCTCTGGCCAAGGGCTACGTCATGGCTACGTGCCAACACCGCTTCCCATTGGATCTGTTCAATGGTTGGACGGGTGACTGTCGTCTGCGTTTAAATGTAGCATCCCGTTGATGGTTCGAACCCTAATTGAAGTTTTCGGTCCCCTTCGACACCTAACCTCCTTAGCTATTACGAAGTACATTAAACAACCTCAAACATTGTCGTCATTGCTGCTGCTGCTGTTGTTGTAATACCCTCTGCCAAACCAAGTCTGAACTTGTTCTGTAGCGGCCATCAAGTGGTTTTAAGGGAAAATTATATTCTATCAATTGTAGTCAAATACTCCCAAATTACACTCTGATGGTCCGTCATTGAAAAGCGGTGCCCCAAGGGGATCCTTGACTCAAAATGATGCAAGACATGTTACGTAGCAATACAAAACTACAGCAAAAATCGAGAATCATCCTAAAAAACGTTATCGCATTTTCTTAAAAGACCAACAATATCGTGAAATCTTCCCTAAAGACCACTTTCACAATGCACTAAAAGCCCAAATTACTAAACACTTAAAATTCTTCGTACGGAAAAAGAGCACGTCAAAAATAACGTGATTTAAAGGGTCTGTAAATTCATGAAAACCGAAGGAGACTCTCACCTTTAGGAATTTCTGGTAACCTTGGAATGAGGCAGAAAGTGTGGTATGAATCATCACATCCATCGCAGAGTAACATCTGGTCTTCCGCATCACCCCTTCCGCAATTCAAACAAATGTATTTCGCCAGCTATCAATGAAATATTTTGAAAATTACTTGTGGTATTATCAGATCAGCTACTATTGTTATCAGTACTACTACTATTTGCAATAGTCTACTAGCGACTCAATAACTAACCATCTACTTAATTAGTAATTCCATTAAAAGGCAAATATTAGTAATAAGTTTTAACCCAACTAATATTTCTAACAGATTCTAACTACATAGAGAATCTCCACAAAAAATCTACGAGAACCGTTTCTTGGGAGATGGTGAATTAGGTTCTGTAACTAATGTTAAATAGACCACTGGTTACTCTATTTTGAATGGGTAGGTCCCAATTTGGTCAAGAGTCAAGACTAAGTAATCTTTGAACGCTTTTGCGTTTTGGACTCAATTTCATAAAAACTTCAACTTCACAATTTTCTTTGCACTCTTTAAAAAACTGCTCAGTGACCATCACCCCCATATTTTTAATTTTACTACTGAAGGTCACAAACTCGTGAATTTGCCAAATTACTCGTAAAGTTTACCAACTCTTAAGATATTAATGTTAAAAACTACGTAAGGCTTAACTACAGATATCTACTTGGCGAAGCAAGTTAAAAAAAAATAATTATGCCAATTGACTAAAATTCCACTTATTTTAAGTGCATACGAGTAACATTTTTGTCTTTATAAATTCTATTATAATTTTCCTTATCAGTGTACTCCGACACGATTTGGTTTCGTTTAACTGCTCCCGCCCACCTGACTCGGGTAAAAAAAAAAGTTATACCATAACCAAACTGAACCTAACACACAAACTGTTCCACTTGCTTCACCAAACGAAACGTGCGAGAAAACATTCAGATTCATGAATATTTAGCGGAAACCTTTCAGACCACATCCTTCAACTTCAAAGAAACGCTACAATACACAATACATAGACCGAAATACTTCTTTCAACATTCGTACGACAGCCAAATACTTGTGAAATTTTTAAAACCCCAAAGAACGTGATGAGTGGGGTTCACACCACATCCTGCTAACTCTATGCGTACAAAGAACTTTCAGATCTTGACTGAATAGTAGTAGAGGAGTAGTAGAGTAGCAAGTAGTAGTAGTAAGTAGTAGCAGTACTTAGTACTTTAAAAGCCAATACTGAAGTAGTTACTAACAGGATCGTAGTCGTAATACTCAATTTTCTTTCCTCTGGTCTTCCCCTTCTCCTCACTGACGACGGGACCCTCATTGTCAAAACCCGCCATTTTGGGGCCAGCGCCGTAAAACTGGAGACGTTTCAACTCCATGTTACCTTTTCCCTCCTCCTAACAGGAGATTTAGTTTGTTAGCTCAATTGTACATCTACAGTAGAGACACGCGGGTCCTATTGTAGGAATAGGTACCAATAACCGCGTGTCATCAATGTTTTGCAACAAAAAAACCGAATCATTCATTCTATGTCCTAGCTACAATCTTGCATCATTTGATTGTTAAGTTAGTTGATGAATACAACTCGTGAATAGATATTATGAGTAGATCCTTAATTATTAAATTTAAACTTTCTCTCTGTTATATCCCAAATCAGGTTACAGTCTACGGGACATTAAGGCTCTCTCTAGTTACCAACAACTAATCTAATGGTAGAAACAACTAATGACATACATTACACAGTATTCCTCTCAAACCGTTCACGAGTTTCAAACTAGGGCAAGAATGCCCCAAACCACATACATCAGCATCTGAATCGCATCTGGTATCATTCTGATTCTCTGGATATCTTCTTGACCTTCGACCATTTTTCTCACTGTCAGGAATTTTACCCGCCATCCTGCTGGGGATCTTGTGGGGTTTGTAGTCTTTGTCGGTGGGAGAACCATCTTTCGGTTCTTCTTTGGTCTCCTCCTTTTTCTGAAGATAATAAGTGAAGATTGAGTCCTAAGGCCTTTTAAAAGGAATTCAAAACTGAATCACAGACAATTCCATCATGCAAACAAAAGTAACACCCTGACAACGTGTCTCTAATTTACTACCAATAAATTAACAATGAAATCTTAACTTCATAATGAATGAGAGAGGGAGACGCACCAAACGGGGGAAAATTCCAGAAAAGTCATTTTATTCCTGGTCTAATTCATTATTTATACCAAAGCCTTAAGCCTTAGCTTCTGTAGATCTGTAGAATTTCACCAAAAAAAAATTACTTTATAACTTCCAACAACAAAAGACCCGAAAATAGATGGTGATATAACGCAACCTTGTAAGTAGCAAAACCCCAATTTTATAAAAGATGGGGGAGGGGGAGGGGGGCTACTAATAACTAATGTAAGAAATTTTACAAGCGTTTTGAAACCCGATTTGAAGGAAACACGAGTGGATTTTTATTTCTTGTATAATTATGAGACACGATGAATTAAAAAAAAAAATAAAAAAAATAATTCGGAATAGGTAGCGCTTACGAAGTCGTGGAATACAACCACCATCAATGTTCTTTTATTTCTCTCAAATAATCAAAACCTCCAAAATTTGGAGAAGCATTCACACGTATAAAAATAGTACAGGGTGTACATAAAGTCAGGATCTATTTTTGTGAAGCACTTTGAAATTATATGGAATTCAATCATAAAATGATAAAGTGGTAACATTTATTAAATAATTAAGAGTAGGATTCGACGTGACGCCCATCAGTATCCCTGCACAGCTCAAATCGTTCCGCAGCATTTCTAAACACATTCTGGAGCATTTGCGGGGTTATGTTATCTGCAGCAGTTCGTATACGTGTACTAAGTTTTCAAGACTCGTAATCTTCGTCTGATAGACGTGCGATTTGATAAAGCCCCATGCAAAGAAATCTAAAGGGGTTAAAATCTGGTGATCTCGCTGGCCAAGGTCTGTTGCTTCCACGTCCGATCCAGCGATTTGGAAAACGTCCATTTAGATAATCCTGAACAATTTTGGCATAGTGACAAGGAGAAGGAGCACCATCATGTTGATAGACGACGGTACTAACAATCCTATCCCCGTCGTCTATCAACATGATGGTGCTCCTTGTCACTATGCCAAAATTGTTCAGGATTATCTAAATGGACGTTTTCCAAATCGCTGGATCGGACGCGGAAGCAACAGACCTTGGCCAGCGAGATCACCAGATTTTAACCCCTTTAGATTTCTTTGCATGGGGCTTTATCAAATCGCACGTCTATCAGACGAAGATTACGGTCTTGAAAACTTACGTACACGTATACGAACTGCTGCAGATAACAACTCCGCAAATGCTCCAGAATGTGTTTAGAAATGCTGCGGAACGATTTGAGCTGTGCAGGGGACACTGATGGGCGTCACGTCGAATCCTACTCTTAATTATTTAATAAATGTTACCCCTTTATCATTTTATGATTGAATTCCATATAATTTCCAAGTGCTTCACAAAAATAGATCCTGACTTTATGTACACCCTGTATTATAAAGAAAGATATTTAGTTAAATAAACCTACAACAGGAACAGATTTTCCTTTGTTGAAGATATCATATGGATGGATAATCCTGTCATAGTGGCCCTTGAGCAAAGTGCCAAGACTTTTGTTGCTTGGAAACCCCATTCGGGAGGCAATCTTGTTCCATTTTCTCTCTTTCGAGACACACTCCGCTCCTCCTGAAGAGAAATAAAATCACGAGTACTGCTGTGAACCAATAATAATAATCTTTGAAGACTAATTCTAGTGAATTTTCCTGAAGAATGAAAACTAGTTCAAAAGGCAAAGATTACTTGGGTTTTAATTTCAGAGAAGTGAAAGGCACCTGCGGTCAACACCTTGGTACGCCAATATCACGCTTAAAAAAAAAGTGATCAAAGGCTACGTAACATTCAGGTTCCATATCTTCAGCATAGTTGGGACTGACCACCCACCAGAAAGTGGCACATGCTGGATATCAGGAACATCCAGCTCCCCTGTCCCCATCTCGAAGAATCAAGGTCTTACCTTGGTTACCTTGGTTTTACTTCCACCTGAATCATTCATTCTGATGAAGGTCAAGCTTGTCACTCCACCTTAGACCCACAGTTTAACGTGGAATCCAAACCACACACCACCACAGGCAGTCAAAATTACAAAGTCCTCGCCCGGACTCGATCTCACGACCTCTCGATCAGCAGCAGCAGCCCAGCACCTTAACCACTAGGCTAACTCAGGGTACCCATTTGTCTACCAACCAATTTTTAGTGTGGAAGGGTGAACAGTTGTGTTTTGCTGCGTGCAGCCTGCCATCACCGGGTCTCAGTGCCCTGTACTGCTTAGGCTAAAAGGTGATCCTTGGGGGCACACTGACCCCTACATCATGGGGAAATGAGCTTCCTAGCTGTTACCTTTTTATTACTCTTAATTAATAGTAGTAGTACATGAATGGATATAATTATGTAAAATGTTAAAATACTGTTATTGGGGCAAGAAATATAATGTCCAAGTACAGTATTGAACAGAAAAAACTACTTTCATACAATTTTATATAAAACAATCTCTACTAGATGCAAAAAACTTCTTTTTTCTACGTGAAGGTCAAAATATGATGATAAAAACCCACTCTAATAGACAGTTTATTTCCACAACAGTTTCAATGCCCACTGGCATCCTCTTCAGGTGGATACAGAAGAGGATGCCAGTGGGCATCGAAACTGTTGTGGAAATAAACTCTGTCTATTAGAGTGGGTTTTTATTATCAAATCTCTACTAGGCTATGCGTGTCATAACGCATTAAATGTACAAAATTTGCAATAAAATATAAGTGTAAAATACAATTTCGATTTTACATATTCACTTAATGCAACAATACAGACTAAGGGGTTACACCAAAATTAAGGAGAACCAGCTATGAAGAACACCAAAGATAGGGAACCTTACTATACAGTATTAAGATCTAAATGGGTATCATACCAAGTACTTTTGAAATGTGATACTGCAACACAAGTCTGCAAGTTCTTATTGTTCTTATTTTACCTTCCAAATGAACGTGTTTGTGAAGAGAATACAAGTCGAGAGCTTTCCTTTCAACAACAGGAATCTTCAGAGAAGATCCTTGCAACTCCCAAAATTTGGCAATTTGATCAAGAAAGTTGAGCTTTATTCTTGTATGAGCTTCTAGTTCATTTATTCTTTGAATTCTTGGGGTAAACTTGAAGTTGTCAACATCAACAGCAAATGGAGGCTGCCAGTCCTGAAGAAGATGAGAACAATAAATAAACCTATCAAGAGACTGTATCTTATTCCTAGTAACACTGTAATAAGATTATAAGGTGGAGTAACTTTTATAAGTTACAGTAACATGGCTCTGCATTACCCTGAGCAAGTGACCTGTGTATCAGTCAGAGTATTTTTTTAACATTATAACTGGGTGACAAATAGCACCCAGCCAAAAATTTTTGTCACCTAGTGAATGGAATTTCCCATTACTGGGTGACACAGCAGTTTTCCTCCATATAAAATTGTGTATGATTCATAGTGTGTGGAACTTGAAATTGGCAACTTTGATCTCAAGAAGTGCTTGGATTATAATGAGTGGACCAAAGTGGAAGAGAGCTATCACAAGAAAATGGTTATACAGCCTGAGAAGTCAGTCAGTAATAGTTAGTTCAGGTAGTTGGTGGGTATATATATATATATATATATATATATATATATAATATATATATATATATATATATATATATATATATAACCCTTGTTGCCAGTGAAATTGGCTTAACCCTTTAATGTCAAATGTTTTTGTAGAATTAAGGCTAAATGCGTGTATTTGAAACAGTACATATTCAACCTATTCAGCGGTAGAGGGTTAAGAAATGCTCTAGTATGATTAATTTTTTTGGGGGCATTTCTGACCAGAGGAATTTTAAGTAGCTATGCAAGCAAGGTACTTAAGCCCAAGAAGTTTAAATTTTTATGGCAAATTTATTACAAGATTCGTATTTTAATTGACTCAAATATTCAATTTTTTTACAAGTAAAATTTTTTAGAATAGTAATCAGCAAATAGCTACCATAATTTTTAGTTTCTTCATGTTCTTATTATAGCAAATGAGTACTAAAACCAGTATATTTTGGTAGTCTTGTATAACTTGGTCAATTTATAAGATTATCACCAGTTAATCCTACATGATAAACTATATACAAGAGGAACCAAAATTCAGTTTCTGGAGAACAAGAGACAAGCTGTCTTTAGAAGAGTTGCTTGTTAGGCTACAGGACTACAGTGTAGCCAATGTTGTAACACCACTTTCTGTCAATCAGCAAAATTAAGCAACACTGTTTGGAGAGTAGCTAAATGGGAGACTGTCCTCTGCATCAGATTATATAATGAACCATGGTTTGGACCCCATGTAAAACTAAGTCTCTCCATCATATGACCTTAGATGTTGCCAAGGAGGTTAAACAACCCTATCAACTAACTTGCTAGGCTACATGTAGTATGATTGACCTACTGGAAGACCCATCATATTTTAGCACAAGAAACTACTAGATTTATATTTATTTAGCTGGCTAAATGATATTCTATAATAATCTGTGTTGGAAAACAATTTATCTTATGTAGAGAGCCGACAAAAGAAAATAGACACCATGATGATTGTCCTCAAAAGCAAATGGCAAAGTTCATCAATGGAATGAGTGTCAACTTTAACACAATGCAGAGGGGCAACCAGCACCAATCTAAATATATTCATTCAATAAATCTGTTGTCATTTATCGACTTTTATCATCAAACCAGAAACTACAGAAAAACCAAAAGGTATCTACTCATCAACCGTCTACAATTAAAAAAAAAAACTGGCCTTGGGTACATTTCTTAACCTATTTTGTATAATTGTAACTGAAAATATAACACCTA
This sequence comes from Bathynomus jamesi, assembly GCA_023014485.1. Lineage (NCBI taxonomy): Eukaryota > Metazoa > Arthropoda > Malacostraca > Isopoda > Cirolanidae > Bathynomus > Bathynomus jamesi. The sequence goes on along the minus strand of JAJOZX010009987.1, from coordinate 132,681 downwards.
GACTCAATTTAGCCTACCATCTATACTATTACTATACGTTTAAATAGCAATCTAGCACTGACTACTGGGCCACATTAACTCTCCAACTACAGTAGCTACTGGTAATCTGGAATTTGTAACGGTTCTCTCTCAACACCAGGGATAAACATCAACCATAACTACTAATTTTACCAATTTTGTTTGTGTTAAAACTTAACTATTATTTTGATAAGTTTCACATGCATGAGAAACTTAGAAAAATACTAACAGGAAATATATTTGGTACTTTCCTGTTATCCCAGACCCCAGGATATTCTCACTTTTACAGTCCTAAATTCTAACTAATAATGTGACAGACCTAAATTATGTAGAAGCAAATTTTTATATATATATATATATACAGGGTGGGCCGTAAGTTTCTATACATAGGAAAAATAAACATTTTTTTATGGACAACCATTTTTATTTATATAATATGCTCTACATGGTTGCCATTGTTTTGAAAACACATTTCAATACGTGTTCCCCACTGTTGATGAACACGCATTAGCACAGTTGACGTTATGCTTGTAATGGCGTTGGTGATACGTTCCTTTAGATGATTTATGTCTCGTATCTTTTCCTGATACACCATGGCCTTCAAGTGCCCCAAAAGATAGAAATCAAGGGGGGTGAGATCTGGGGATCTGGGAGGCCACTCCACAGGACCACGCCGACCAATCCAAGCATCCGGAAACTGCTGATCCAAATACTGACGCACGTGAAGACCATAATGAGGTGGAGCTCCATCTTGCTGGAAGTAAACTGGGAAGTTACCTTCCTCATTTAGCAGGGATGGGAAAATCTCTTCTTGCAACATGTTAAGATACCTTTCGGCATTAAGATTTCCACTGACAAAAATTGGTCCAATAATTCTGTCACCCCATATCCCGGCCCACACCATCACTTTACCAGCACCTTGCATCTTCGTCGGACTCAGCCAGTTAGGGTTAGCATTACTCCAATAACGTATGTTTTGCCGATTAACCTCTCCATTGATGTAAAAATTTGCTTCATCAGTAAACAAGATCTTACAAATGCATATTCTTAGGGTATCTGAAACATAAAAACAAACGTTTAAATTTTCCTATGTATGGAAACTTACAGCCCACCTATATATATATATATATATATATATATATATATATATATTATATATTATATGTGTGTGTGTGTGTGTGTGTGTGTATATTGATGATTGGTTAAGTTGTTGTAATATTTTTGTTAGTTTTAACAAAAATATCACAACTAAACCTAACCAATTGTTAAAAAAAGTCTGGGGTCCGGGATAACAGGAAAGTACCATATATTTTACCAGCTATATGACTACTGTACAAATGTTGGTAATGGTTCAGAATATGGGCACCACTTAATTAAGCAAAATTTCAAAAAATACCATAGAGATAAAGTTGTTTCTCTCATTAAAATACGTTGATTGCATGTGTTGCATAGTCAAAAAAATGAAGTTAGAAAATTACGAAAAACATATTTTTGGGTATGAATCTAAGAAATTTTGAGTTGGCAACCCTACTATCGTATCGTTCATTCACTTCAGTTTGAAAATGGCTTCAGTGTGTGATGGATGTGTGGTGATGCTAGTAGAGCTCGCATGGTGTTCTCCCTTTAAATGTAGTGTGTCCAACTTGTATAATTTAGGTCTCGGGGGTACGGGGGCAGAGCCCCCGTAAAGATCACATATCACAAATTGATCAGTATAGGGTTTATATTTTTTAGGTTAGGTTTTCCACGAAACCTAGGTTTTTCTCATGGTTTTTGATGTGTTTCATGACATGTTTTTTCCTCCAAAACATGCTAAAACCATTGGTTTCCTGTTGTTTAGGATAAATCTGACCATCACTATTACAGTAAATTATTGCGTGCGCTGTGTTCCCCCACCCAAAACCCCCAGTTCCCACGGTGGTCCCCCCAGATTGTAGGAGGGGTTGGGGGGATGAAATCACTTCAAGCAATAATTTACTGTAATGGCAATGGTCACATTCATCCTAAACAACAGGAAACCAATGGTTTTAGCATGTTTTGATGGAAAAAATACAAAAATTGAGGTGGTGCCCCTATTCTGAACCGCTACCCAAATGTTTTATGTAAAATTATTAGTAATAGCTATTATGACAAATTTAAACTTTAGCCTACGTGTTACACCTACTGTACTTATAGCATTCCATAGTAGAACAACCTGCAATACCAAGACTTCACCTACTCCTTAATTATATATAAATAGTAGGCCTACTTCAATTTCCAATAGAACATTTAACTTAAATCTAAGGAGTAAATTTTTTTAACCAAATTACCTTTATTGATAAAATAAATAATTTTACAATTTTGTTTTAACATAAATAATTGTGAAATAATTTTATTTAATTTGGCCCTTAAGCTTTAGGCTTTACTGGGCTCTTAATTAAAAGTTATGGTACTTTCCCGTTATCCTGACCCCAGACTTTTTGCCAGATTCAGATGCCACTTGCCAAATTTCATTGACAATTTTTTTTCTTTAATGTTAAGTAACTAACCTAACGTAACCTAACCAGGGGTTGGGCTGAGTTGGGTTAGGTTAGTTACTTAACATTTAAAAAAAAAATTGGCAATGAAATTTGACAATCTGGCAAATGGCATCCGAATCTGGCAAAAATCTGGGGTTCGGGATAACGGGAAAGTACCAAAGTTATTACTAATTAATAATACATAAATCATGAATAAAAATTATTAATTAAAGTATTAATCTCAAATTATTATTATTATACATATAAAAAAAATAGTTATTAATAAAATTATGATACTGAACTAAACAAAGAAATCAATATTACACGAGAGATCAACAATAATATACATTTAATCCTAGATTATACACGAGTAATGAATAAGTAACAGAGTATTATACATTTAATCCTAAATTTTTATTAGTATTCCATTATTAATCAAGATTTTAATTTGGTTTCAAGCAAATTTAAGTTTGAAATATTTTTTATATTGGCATTTAAAGCATTCCATAGTTTCAATCCAATGAAAATGGGTAATTTTTGAGAAGACGACAATCTAAACTGAGGAATAACGTGCTTTGATCTATTTCTGGTCTGATACGAGTGGATTTCTGGATGAGTTACAAAATTTTTATTTACCCAATTGTAAGTTAATGAATTTGTTCTTACACTTTCAAATAAAAATAAAATGTGCCAGTTTGATTACAGCATTGATCTTCAATAGTTTTAGCTCTTTAAATAATGCACTAGAATGATCAAGGATATCAGCATCAGATAATAACCTTATTGCTCATTTTTGGATGACAAAGATACTGTTTAAAGCAGTTACCAGAGTTTCCCCAAACAATGGTGCAGTACATTGTATAAGAAAGAACAAGAGTATGATAGAGAGTTAATAAAACCTGTTTAGGGACTACATTTCTAAGTTTAAACATTGTAGCAATGCTCCTTGAAATCTTTTTTGGGATCTAATTTACATTATCACTCCACTGCAAATTCTTGTCTAGAATTACACCAAGAAATTTTGTTACAGTACAGTATTTGAAACTTTCAAAAACCTTAATGAGTTATAGTTATATTTTCCAGATTGGAGTATGAAGACCCACATGGAATACTTATACAACATGGTCATGCATATTTCCACAAGAGTCATTCCATTTCAACTGCATGTAGCTATCTATTGGTTCATGATAGGCCACGAGTAAAAAAATTTTAAAAAAAATTGAAGCTGCCAAAACTTATCGAAATTACTGAAAATATAAATGGCCTACGACAGGGGTATACCAAATGATATAAAATATTATGGTAGGGCCAAGGCAAAGCATTTTATCTGATGCTAGGGTAGAGCATCCAACATTTATTCCAGCTTAGGCTAGGGTAAACTACGCTTACTTTAAGTTTAAGTATTTATAAATTATTTTTCGTATATCAGTTTAGTAATAAGGTCATATATAAACTTTAAAGATATTAAATTAATGAATGCTATTTTTAACGTTATATTAAGTAATAATTATAGCAGCAAAATGGAACGCACTTTCTTTTACGATTTTTTTAATATCTTTTAAAAAGTACCAAGAACTACACTAGAAACAAGATATTTTTTACTTCTACAGTATAATGTGGGTTATAATTCATTCAAGTAAAGTATTTCTTATGTTCCTTTAGGCCATTAAGAATTTACAATTGGTTTCTGTACTAAGCGGTCGCCATTATGTTAAATCGACGGAAGCACGTACAAAGTAAAGTCGCGTCTACTTTGATGAATTCTTTTTTTTTTTTGCATATTAACAGTATTAATAACATTTCGAATTGTTAATAAGCAAGTCTTACGTAACAAGTTCATTTAAAAACATCTTTATTTACAAATTTAAACACGTCTAAATGTATATAAAAACGCTTAAGATGTAGCGACGAAACGGAAGAGGACTCTAGAAAACTTTAACGTCCTAACCAAATCACAAACTTCATTTTCTACTTTCATTCAAAATACTTTTACCACTCAGATACAATATTGTAATACCTTTAAAACAACAAAAGCTTAGACACTATAGAACGTATAGAGAAAATATAAAAGCTATCATTCATAAACTATAATGGGAAGATCATACTCATCGAACAAAAAACTTATGGACGAGTTATAAAACGTGCTTATTACAACGTTACGGTTGTTTACGAAGTTTTGAGTTGTATCCCAAAACCTTAAAATACTATGGACTTAAATATTTAAAATTAAAATTAAAATATATTACCGGAGGTGGAATAATTTTACATATTCCAGATTGTTCTGCGATGGGCCGAATTTTATTAATGTAACCAAGAGCATCCTGGAATTCTTCCCATGTTGGTTTAAATACAGGTGCTTCGGGAGGAGATACAATTGAAATTCTGGAGTTCCGATGGCCATTGTGCTGAGAATTAACTAATGAAAGCAAATTAGTGAACTTTCCACTACATATCTACTACAGTTGAATGATTCTGACTTAAAAAAAAAAAAAAGTAGGGGTGCAACGAATCCTCCGCAGATCCTCCTTCGTTTTCACACACAACAAAGTCACTTTCCCGTCCTCGACGACTGGCGTTTGTGGCTTCGAGAGCTGAAATGGTGATATGAATGGCTGGATGGCTGACTGGCTGAGAGTGGGATTTAAATTTGCTTTAGGTTTCCTCGACTGATCTACTAATAATTGTCATATATATATATATATATATATATATATATGTTATTTTTCTTTTTAATAGATGGATAGCTACAGGAACAACAGAGATTAAAATATACATTACACTAAAGTTAAAAACCAATTACTCTTAATTTGTAAGAATCCCTTCTGTGATGATGTAAAACACGTAGATCTCTTAAATAAGTATTAAGGTGTACTTGAACATGCCATTAAGGCTGCTAGTGGAAGTAGTTTTAAGAATAAAAAATAGGGAAAAGTAAACGTCAATCCAGTGTCGGCAGAATACTGTGGTGATTTGTATGATGTAGCAAAAAATGTATTCGTGGAATGGGTTGCTATGGGGAAACCTAGGCAGGGGGAACTCTTCCAACTGAAAAAAGAACTCTTGCTAGATTCAAGGGTACTCTTATATTTATAAGGAAAAATGAAGAGAATCTCTAGCCAGGAAATTAGGCAATAGCAATACTTCCAGTAAGGAATTCTGGAAGGAGGTTAATAAAATTAACAATAGTAATCTTACCTTGCCAAATGTAATACAGGGTGTACATGATGCAAAAAACATTGCAGAACTGTGGAAAAATCATTATGAAACCCTATTTAATTGTCTCGGGAGGGAGGGGGGGATAGACTAAATATATGCCTAAATGTAGAACGCTCTGAGGAGCTACTAATTAATGACCCAGAAATCTGGAAGGCTATTCATAAGTTAGATGATAACAAAAGTTGTGGCCTAGATGGCATACAAGCAGAACATTTAAAATGTTGTACCCCTCGTATAATACAAACGCTTGCAATGTGTTTCACAAGCTGTATGATACGTGGGTACTTGCCACTGTCCATTTTGTCAGTTGTATTGTTGCCAGTTGTTAAAAATAAGGGTGCTAGTATCTGTGATAAGAATAATTATAGGCCAATAGCACTTGCCAGTATACTTTCTAAGGTGTTAGAATATGTCATTTATAATAGGATAAGTACTTACTTGCAGACTTATGACAATCAGTTTGGCTTTAGAGTGAAACATAGTACTGCATGTGTATTTATATGCTAAAGGAAGCCGTCCTAAAGTACAAGATGTCAAACAGCAATGTATATTCCTGGTTTTTGGATGCATCAAAAGCATTTAATAGAGTTAACCATCGCAAACTTTTCAAGAAACTCTTGTGTCGAGGGGTACCTAAATATATACTTAGGATACTTGCATTCTGGTATACAGAGCAGACCATGTTTGTAAAATGGAAAAGCACTGTATCACCAGGTTTTAAGGTGACTAATGGTGTTAGGCAAGGAGGTATATTATCACCCTATCTTTTCTGTATATACATGGATGACCTTACCAATGAACTAAAAACTGCACGTACTGGCTGTGTCATTGGAAAGGAAAAAATTAATCATTTAATGTATGCTGATGACCTTGTTCTTCTGTCACCCTCTCCCCATGAGCTGAGAGTACTATTAGAGGTATGTGAACAATATGGTATAGAAAATGACATCACCTATAATGGGGCAAAGAGTTGTATTTTGATTTTAGGTGTAATCTACTGAAACATTTATCATGTGGGTCTTTTGAAATGAATGGTCAGACGATACCTGTCAAAGACGCATGTAAATACTTAGGTCATGTAATTACTCACGAGCTGCGAGATGAACTCGATATTGATAGGCAACGTAAAAAGCCGTATGTACAGGGTAACATGCTAATAAGGAAATTTGGTGTGTTCAGAATCAGTTAAAATTTATCGTTTTAGAACTTACTGTACTGCATTGATACATCCCATCTGTGGTGGAACTATACAAAAACTGCTATGAATAAACTCTCTGTTGCTTATAATAATATTTTTCGTATGCTATGTCGGGAACCAAAATGGTGCAGTGCCAGTTTTATGTTTACTACGCGTAACCTACCTACCAGCCAAATGTTAATCCGGATATATAATTTCATTACTGGGGTCCAAAACAGCTCTAATGTGTTGTTGTACAATGTCCTATCTTCAGATACTGTGTATCTCTCACCTATATGGCAGTCTTGGTTCAGACAACTGATTTACAATACTTTATTTTTGTAACGTAGCAAAGATTATAGATGCATATTAAGTTGTGCTATAATAAGTGTTATAATAAGTGGCTATGTTATAATAAGTGTTATAAGTGGTTATGTTATAATAAGTGTTATAATAAGTGGCTATGTTGGTCTTATTTTTGTATTACGTTCAGTGTACAATACGTAAGAGTGTACTTGTATGTTAGGTTAAGTGGCTATGAACTGTGAATGATCCGCAATAAAGATGTTTTGTTTGTTTAATTGTGTTTTAGCTGTAATTTCTTTCTGCAATTTTTTATTGTAATATTAAATTTTATAACAAATATTTTTGACCGATTGATTGATTACTTATACAAAGTATGATCATAATCCAATGATACTATAAATATAGATCAGTGATGGCGAACCACTGACCCACGAGGCAATTTTTAGTGACCCACGAGGCAAGTACTGATCCACAAAGCAAGTTTTAGTGACCCACGAGCTCTTATTTAAATAAAATATGACTTTAATTTTTAATATTTTCTGTCAATTTTGTGTGTAACTAGAGAACAACAATCAACAGAAAGAGTAGAGAATCTTATTCTTACAGAATGGAACTCATTACCAAATTCTTTTGCATCAATGAAAAAGCTAGCATTAGTTCTGCTGACAATGTTTGGTTCATCTTATTCTTGTGAACAGTTGTTTTCCTCCATGAATTTCGTCAAATCCACCACTAGGAATCGCCTTGGCACAGATATGAGTGCTGCGTGTGTGTGAAACTAAAGACAACTAAATATAAACCTCGGATCAAAACATTAGCAACTAAAATCCAACGAGAAGTTTCTCACTAAAAATAGTAAGTTAATAAATTATTGTAACCCAATTTCATTTTTTTTAAATCAAAAGTAACAAAAATGACCCGCCAGCAAAAAAGGTTCGCCACCACTGATATAGATTATTTAATTATTTATTATTATCATTATTACAAACGAATTATCACAATCAATGAGTTAATGATGAAATATGCATTGGATATTTAATTATTTATTTATTTTTTATTTACATATATTAATTTTGGTCAAAGAATTTACATAAAAAGTAAAATATGGCATCCTGCGTTATTACAGGTATCGTACAATCGCCTCAAAAGTTATCGCGGTTAATTTGTTTCACGCAGCATCAAAAAACATGACAAAATTGTCATGCCTTGTAATTATATTCATTAAAATTCACATTCATTTTCAATTCATTTTACATAGTTTGTAATATCGAATACTTTATAAATATTTTTATTTTTTTGAGTTTGGCGTTGAAGGTTCGATACAAAAGATGACGCAATAGAGAAAATCACTACAAAATCTATCTATAAACCCCACTTTTGCTCTATTATCATACAAATACAATAAAAAAAAGAAACGATTATGTCCCCAAAATATTAATTAAGCAAAAACTTGCATATTCAAAATATTTAAGAGCGGAAAAGAGATAATCTGGGATTTGGTCCAACCGGCCTGCGGAAGCGTCACGATTTGCTCAGCATGTGGCGTGATATTAATATTACAAAAAAGACAAAACACTCATTTGTGTGACCTCACAAAGAGAATACAAATTTAATGTGCATTTTGCTCCTGATAAATCATGCACCCGCTCCTTATGTAGTATAAATGTTTATAATACAAACATACAGCATTACGGTAACTTTCATTAAAAGCCAGTGGTTAAGCCTACTCCTCGAGCTGGATAAATCGCAGTAATGTCTTTCAAAACCACGTGGGCACCTTGACAATTTAAAAAGCAGAATCCAGTCATAACTGATAAAAGCAGGGGTCCCCATGCAATGTGTGTCCCGCAGGCCAAATGTGTCTCTCGCGCCGAATCTACGTGTCCCGCGGGCCAATACAATATATATAAAGTCTGAATCAAATTATATCTTATTGACAATTAAAGGATTGGTCAAAAAATTTAGTAATTTCTAAAGAAATATAAAATCAAGTTTAAAATGTATAAACGCGAAAAGTACAGGGTTTTCTTTTATAAATATTGTATGTGTGTTTCTTCGATTGCTTGAATTTAAATGCAAAATGTTAAGAAATTATCAGCACGCGATCCGATACCCAAATAGTTTGTGAGGCCTTTTCCTCACGAGTGTAACTCACTTCCATATTAGCCATTGCGTGTTATTCTACATGCAACAAAAAAAAAAAAAGGCCCCAAAACAAGACATCAATTTGAACACTTGTTTTAATTATAATGTATTACTTTTGGAAATTTAATTTAAAATAAATTTTCCTATGAGACCGGACTTATGGGACACCCTGTATATATATATGTACACACACACACACACACACACACACATATATATATATATATACATGCACACATTTTAACTGCAAACAACACAGTATAATTAATGTAAAGAACGACGCTTGTGTAGAAGAGTGTTCCGCACAAGATGAGGAGGGAGAACGAGCAAATGAAAAATGAGGTACCTCCCAGGAATCGAACCCGGGATCATCCGACCGGTAATTGGATGATCCGGGTTCGATTCCTGGGAGGTACTTCATTTTTCATTTGCTCGTTCTCCCTCCTCATCTTGTGCGGAACACTCTTCTACACAAGCGTCGTTCTTTACATATATATATATATATATATATATATATAGATTGATGCAAACTCACAAGGAAAAAGAAAAATGATTCCAAGGCCTTTCGTGTATTCAGAAGTACACCTCGTCAGGGAATGAAGGGTGGAGGCAAGATGAACAAAAATATATACAACAGGACAGAAAAAACAAAAAGATTAACACAAGATTAACAAGAGTTGATTAGAGGCAAAAGGTATTTTAACAAGATATTGTCAATTTTATACATTCCCGTACTGTTATTGAAATTATTTTTAAAATGGATAAATGCACATTCTAGAATATTTCTTTCGGTTATATCTGTCTTTTTAACGAGAGCTTTAGAACTATCCCACTTAATACTATGATTACATCTATACATATGGTTAAACAATGCATTAGAATTATTTGCTGTTCTACACGCATATTTATGCTGTTTTACCCTAATATCTAACGTTTTACCCCTTTGGCCTATATATAAGGTGACCAGAGTCCCGATTTTGGGTGGGACAGTCCCGAATTTATGACATGTGTCCCTCTTTTCAAAATGTCCCGCATTTGGAGCAAATTTTCATAAATGTCCCGCTTTATTAAAATTACTGTTACATTAGACGGTGCTGATCTAATGTGCGGTCTACCTAGCAAAGTGAATCTACCTCTAATTTTTGTGCGGTCTACCTAAGATAATTAGTTCACAGACCCGGAAGCCAGAAAAAGAAGAAATCAAAAAGGCGGAAAAAAAATTTAATTCCAGACAGTCACATCTGAGATAGGGAAACACTAGTTCCTATTATTGTACGAGAATGCGCAAAAGGATCAGTTGTACATTCAGACGAATGGCCAGCTTACGGTAATTTGAATGCACTTGGCTTCAAGCACGCTACGGTAAATCATCAGCATAATTATGTCGATCCCGATTCAGGAGCTAATACTCAACGTATCGAACGTTCATGGCTAGATGCAAAGATTCACATGATGAAAAAGATGAGAGGAGTTGGCCGCACTACCTTCCAATCCCATTTGGACCATCTTTCATGGAAAATTTTACGGAAAGAAGAACCTGATCAGTTTATAGCCTTTTTAAATGATGTAAGACTCGCATATTGTTAGGCATATTTTGTTTGCTCCTTTTTTTAATTTTTTGGTTTACCTCTCAATAAAATTTTTTAAATCTTTTAATAAATCTAATAAATAAACAAATATTATGATATGATTGTTTTTAAATAAATAAATTTTATGATATGACAGTTTTCATTTTTTGAGGTAGACCGCACCTTAGACTGTTCGAACGCCGGTAGACCGCACATTAGACCGTTCAAAACGCCGGTAGACCGCACATTAGACCAGCACCCATTAGACATTAGATGTCCTTTTTGAATTAATAGAATTATGACTGACTTATTTCCCGTCCGGTTAGAGCCGGGTTGGGTCCCTCTGATGACTTCTGTACTCCATCCAGGTTCATCTGTCTCTCGCCATCGTTGTCAGTTCTCTCCATTCTCTCCCCGCGTTCCCGCTCTTAAAGCTCGTCAACCATGTTCTTCTTGGGCGTCCCCGCGGTCTAGTTCCATCCTCTCTCGCGTACATGGCTCTTCTGGGCAACCTCTCCTTCCTCATTCTCTCCACATGCCCAAACCATCTCCTCTGAATATCTTCGGCTTTGCTATTCACTGGGATCTTGACATTGGTCCGATTCCTGATCTCCTCATTGGTCACCCGGTCCATTCATCCCGCCCCACAAATTCTTCTCAAACAGTACATCTCAAATGCATTTAACTTTTTCCGCTCTTTCTCTCTCATCATCCAACTTTCAGCTCCGAACAGTACTGTTGGCAGTACTATGGATTCATATAATCTGATTCTTAGTTTCATACTGATGTGGTTGTCTTTCCAGATTTTATCCATTTTATTCATTACTGCATATCCCAGTTTAATCCTCTCCTACATTGCTCGATAAGTGTTGTTGTCACTGGTAAAGTAAACTCCGAGGTATATGAATTCATGTACTTGTTCAATTTGGCTGTTTGCAAGGCGTAGATCCACTACTTCATCTATTTTTCCTATTTTCATTATTTTGGTTTTTGCTACATTTATTTTCAGATTGTATTTATTGCATATTTTTTCCACTCGTTCTATCATTGTAGCCGCCTCTTCTTTAGTCTCCGCCAATAGCACTATGTCATCTGCATACCTCAAGTCTGTGCCGATTTCACCTCCTATTTTGATGGATCCTTCGTAATTCTGCAATGCCTCCCTCATTACCACTTCCAAAAACAAATTAAATAGGTGGGGGTGATAACGGACAGCCCTGGATCACACCTCTTTTTGTTGGAAATGTATCGGTTGTTATATTTCCCTTTCTTACTGCTGCAGATGTGTTCGAGTACAATCGTTGTATTAGTTCTACTATTTGCTTCTCGAATCCTTCCCTTCTCAGCACCTGGACCATCCCCTCTCTCCAGACTGAGTCGAAGGCCCGTTTGAAATCTATAAATACGCAATATGTATTCTTATTATATTCCCATCTCTTTTCCGCTATTTGTCTCAATGTGAATATTTCGTCTGCCGTTCCTCTGCCCTGCCTAAACCCCGCCGAATTCCAAATCTAAATACTAACTTGAGAAAGTAGCAGACAGTGATGTAGTCGAGACGTCCAAGACTGAGACCGAGACCGAGACCTGATCCTGTGAGACCAAGATCGAGACCGAGATCAAAGGTTCGAGATCGAGATCGGACCCTTAAAATTCGAGACCGAGATCGAGACCCTAAAATTCGAGACCGAGATCGAGACCAAGCTCATGCCATTTCAATTTGTTTTACATTACTAGGAAATTAGACTATGTTAAGTATATTATAAAAACTAATAACTACTTTCTCAGATGTAGTGTGTTGAATGCAAAAAGTGTAGCCTATAAATTAACAAATGAATATATATATATACGTACTTTTTATTTATTTACTCTTTTATATCTGTTACAGAAGGTTTAATGAACGTACCCACTAACCCAGTTTGACTTGTGCATTATTAAAGCATGATAGGTGCTCATTACACTTAAGGAACATCAGCATGCTCAGAAGATCTTCTGAAGTTCGACTTCTGTGGGGCCTCATTATGCCTCCATGACTAAATACCACGCTCAATTGGAGCACTAGAGGAGGGGACTGTTAAAACAGTCATGGCAATATTGGCCAGTAGTGATGGGAATTTATCCCTTTTCTGGTGCCAAAACTTTATTGGAGAGCAGTTGTCTAAATATGAGATTCATCGATCTCTAAGAGGTACCGCCGCAACTGTTCCTGCGGTTCAAACTCTTCCCAGTTTCAACGTTCTTCTGTTTGGACGATAGCTTTGATATTTTGCTATTAGTCTCGGAACTTTGGTTTGACTCTGTTTTATTTCGTCATCGCTGCTGTGAGAATGAGCGCTGTCTCTCTGTATCTGCTCATTCTCCGGGCTTGAGTTTCCTGTATATAGCATTTTTCCACACCATTTCTATGAAAAAATAAATTGACATATCGGTACTATAAACAGAGGCATGGCAATTAGCATAAGGTCTAAATATATATATATATATATATATATATATATATATATATACTGTGTGTATATATTGACATTAATTCAACATCCACTCAGCCCAAAGAGATCTATAATGAATTTTAATGATAAAAAATATACCGGTATAATGAATCTGTGATAATTTTAAAAAATTTATAATGAATTATAACATACCTTTTATTTTCTCTTTAAGTTCTACTTTAATATCTTTATCAGCTCGTACTTCAATGTCCACCGTTTGGCAACACTAAGTGGCCTTATAATATATACCTTATATATATAATACAGGGTGTCCCATAAGTCCGGCATCATAGGAGAAATTCATATTTTTCTATTTTACAAACCATAATTCATGTGCTCGGGATGCCAATTTCCCGTCCACCATTCTGTTCAATGACGAGGCTGTTTTTTTTTTGGAAATGGTGAGGTAAATCGACAGAACACCCGCTACTGGTCTCAAAACAACACTCACTGATATACCTCTTCAGAACAAGGTGCATCTCGGTGATGGTATCTGTGACATTTGGAAGGATCGCATCATAGGCCCCCTCTTTTTCGATAAACATGTCACTGGAGGCACCTACCTACGTATGCTCAAGGAAAGAAGCATTTCCCAGTGTCTTGAACGAAGAAGGAAATTTCCCAACATGGTTCCAGCAAGACGGCGCTCCTGCACATTACAGCACCCAAGTAAGGGAATACCTGTACCAACAATTCCCTGGTCATTGGATAGGACGTCGAGAGGACCTGTGGAATGGCCAGCTAGAAGCCTGGATCTCATGCCACTAGATTTTTATCTCTGGGGCCACTTGAAAGCGCTGGTATACGCAGAGAAAATTAGGAGTGTTGAACATTTGCGGCAGAGCATTATTGGGGCATGTAACACCATTACTCCTGACATCATTCACGTGTGCTTGCTGACTGGGTATCACGTCTGAATTTGTGTATTGAAAACGATGGTGGACATATTGAGCACGTTCTGTAAATAAAAGCTTTTGTTTTGCCTTTTTTTTATATTTTTCCTATGATGCCGGACTTATGGGACACCCTGTATATAATTCTCTATTTAGTGTTTCCATTTTCAATAAAAATTAATCTGACGGGGGGGGGGGGGATTTTCTTGTAGCGCTACCTAAAAAAATCCAGACCCCCCTCCGGCAAGACAAACGTGGCAACTAAAACAGGGTGACTGATTAGTGGATACCTAGAGTCCCTTACTTTTACAAACTTTCATAAACATTCTGAATTGTGGCTGTTCAACCAAGCCACCCTCATGCGTATGCCAATAACATGTATTTTTCATTACGGTCTCGAAAGGTCTCGAGGAAAAAACCGAGACCGCGTCTGTCGAGACCGAGATCGAGACCGAGATCTAAATAGCGGAGACCGAGATCGAGATCAAGATCTGCAAATTGGGTCTCGAGATCGGTCTCGAGACCGAGACCGATCTCGAACCTACATCACTCGGTAGCAGAGTAGAATGCATCTAAATTATCAACAGACCAGCGTTGGGTGGAAGTATTCACTCATTTCAAGGCCAGAGATGTTAATCATCAACGAATGTCAGCATTAGTTCAGTTCATGCTCTGTCTTCCAGGAACTAATGCTCGACTGAACGTGCTTTCTCTCAAATGAATAAGACGTGGACATCTGAGAAAGCACAACTGAAAGTCTCAACTCTAAAAGCTTTACTTTTAACTAAAAATAAACTTCAATCAAACCTGTATGGAGTTCTACACTATGTTGAAATCAACTCCGGAGTTACTTCAGAAGATTTCATCTACTGAAAAGGACGGGAATTGAAAGCAAGTACGATAATATTGTGTATTGGTTATGTCATAGATATAAGCCATTCTCAGTTGAGTTAATTTTTTTCATAATTATATACTCAAGAGAAAAATACAAGCAGTGAAGTAATAATTATGTCCCATATATATATATATATATATATATATATATGAGGTAGAGAGGTGTCCCGCTTTTGGCTCCTGAAAATATAGTCATTTTAGTTTATAACTCCAAAAATAGAAAAATGTCCCGCTTTTTGCTCTTAAAAATATGGTCACTTTACGGCTATATACTGTATACTAAGTCACATTGTGTACATCCGATCAAATACACACAACCAACCAGATTATCCGGACTATTCTCCATTAAGCGTAATTTTACAGTATTATTATACTTAAAGTACTATTGATATCGGAAGATCAATCTAGGTATTTTCGCCGCAGGACTTTTCGCCGCAGGACTTTTCGCCGCAGGACGTTTGGCCGTAGGAATTTTCGCCGCAAGGAATTTTCGCCGCAAAGAATTTTCGCCGCAAAATATATAATTTGTATAGATATATAAATATAAGCCTACCAAATTTTCTGAACTCTCTAATACGTCGGGTTTGGATGACTTGGAAATTTTCATTTATTCATTCTCTTAAATAAGTGATTTCATGTACTTCAAAGGTTTTGAACCCTTAGGTTTTTAAAAACCATTTTTGATGGTTTAAAGTGATACTGCACATGCAATAACAGATACTGTCAAAGTTTTATAAAATCGTATTGGAAGTGTGAAATAAAAAACTGCAAGGCAAGAGTGCATACAATTTTAGAAAGTGACGCTAAAATAGTAATTGGCAAAACATTTGGTGAGCATAGTCATTCTGCAAACCCATCAAAGCCTAAGTGTACGCCACAATAGCAAGTATGAAAACGACTGCTACTAACTCCCAATTATCTGCAAGATCACTATTTGCCGATGCTTCTGCAAGCCTAGATGATGCAGGTTGTTATCTAATGCCATCAATTTGCAACTTTATCAGAAATATTAGAAAATGGAGGCAAAAGAATATGGATATGTTGCAAAAGTACATAATAGAACGTAAACTACGCTAGGATTTTTAGGAGACATTTTTTAAATGAATCCATCAAATAAAACGTTAAAACTAACGAAAATATTACGACTTAACCTAACCAATCGTCAACTTATTTTTATTTTTTAAAAAATTCTTTTGCGGCGGCGAAAATTCCTTGCGGCGAAAATTCCTTGCGGCGAAAAGTCCGGCGGCGAAAAGTCCGGCGGCGAAAGTTCCGAACGCGTCGGAAGATATTGAAAATTTACATGGTAAGGTAGGCTAAGGATATTTTTACACTCAAATTCCTTTACAGTTACAATATTATAATCCAATAATATAATATAATGAAATAGGGTAACATAATCTAGTACCAATATTCATAATATTGCGTAACTCGGAATCTAAAAATTCAGGACTGACAACTCTCACTGCTCTAAGAAACATAGCAGAGAAAATAAAAGATTTAATCGCGGGATGATGGTTGGAATAAAAATGCACATAAAAGTTATTATTAGTAGGCTTACGATAAACTTCAAATTTGAACTGATTAAAGCATCTCCGAATTTGTTGATCCAGAAAAGATAAGCTTCCGTCATTTTCTTTTTCAACCGTGAACTTAATAGATGGGACTAAACTATTGAGCCTACCAAGAAATAAGTCAACATTCAAATTATTAGGCCAAAGGCATAAAATATCATCCATATACTTGTACCAAACGAGGTTAAAATTAACAATAGTAGGCAAAATTCTGCTTTAAAAATATTCCATATATAAGTTAGCCAATACCGGTGAAAGGAGATTTCCCATCGCCAATCCAAACGACATAGCATAAAATTTATTTTCAAACTGAAATTTACAATCTTTGACGCAAAGCTTAATTAACTCAATAAGAGTGTTGCGTTGCGCAGGGAAAGAATATTCAGAGATCTTCTCTTTTAAAAATTCAAGTAGGTCATCAACCGGGACTTTTGTGAAGTTTATCGTAAGCCTACTAATAAAAACTCTTATGTACATTCTTATTACGACCATCACATCCCTCGATTAAATCCTCTATTTTCTCTGCTATGTTTCTTAGAGCATTGAGAGTTGTCAGTCCTCAATTTTTAGATTCCGAGTTATGCAATATCATGAATATTGGTACTAAACAGGGTCGCACCCAGGAATTTATTTCGAGGGGGGGGGGGGGAGATATGCATTATAGCTGGAAACAAAAATGATATGACTTATTTAACTTCATATATATATATATATATATATATGAATAAAACAAGACAAAAACACACAAATTAGCTATAAACTAAAAATAAAGAAAATGTATACCAATACGCAAACAAAATAACGCAAACAGGAAAAAAGAAAAAATCATGCATTTTTGCACACAGTTTCTAATTTCTATGTTTTGGATATATTGGGCTAATATCTTATTGGTTAACATTTTTTGGTGCACCCTGTATAACAAAAAAAAATGAAAGTGCAACAAAAAATACAGATATTTTATGTGATTAAAAATTCGGCGAAATATCGGAAAACAGTCACGTATAAACTGATTTGTGCATATTTTTGGTAATTTCTATTTATCTCTCAAAACCAGCCAAAAAATTGCAAATCCGCTAACTCCAAAATTTTCCCACTAAACAAGAATAAAAAGAGCCAAATTTAGCGGGAAACCGCCAAATCTGGGAACACTGCCGTTGAACTTAGTGATTATTTTTCGTTTAAAAAATAAGTTATTTAGTTAGAAATTAAAGTCCACCCTTGCATTTTCGAGGGGGCCATGACCCCTTTTGCCCCCCCCCCGTGGGTGCGCCTCTGGTACTAAATTATGTTACCCTATTTCATTTTTAGATAACTGCCTTAGGAAAGCCAAGAATAGGTATTATAATAGTGTAACTGTAAAGGAATTTCAGTGTAAACATATCCTTAGCCTACCTTACCATGTAAATTTTTCAATATCTTCCGACTTTACTAAAAGCAATTGGTATCAATGTAATCTTTAAGTATAATAATACTGTAAAATCACACTTAATAAAGAATAGCCCGGATAATCTGGTTGGTTGTGTGTATTCGATCGGATGTACACAATGTGACTTAGTATATATAGGCCAAACGGGCAAAACGTTAGATAGGGTAAAACAGCATAAATATGCGTGTAGAACAGCAAATAATTCTAATGCATTGTTTAACCATATGTATAGATGTAATTATAGTATTAAGTGGGATAGTTCTAAAGCTCTCGTTAAAAACACAGATATAACCGAAAGGAATATTCTAGAATGTGCATTTATCCATTTTAAAAATAATTTCAATAACAGTACGGGAATGTATAAAATTAACAATATCTTGTTAAAATACCTTTTGCCTCTAATCAACTCTTGTTAATCTTGTGTTAATCTTTTTGTTTTCTGTCCCGTTGTATATATTTTTGTTCATCTTGCCTCCACCCTTCATTCTCTGACGAGGTGTATTTCTGAATACACGAAAGGTCTTGGAATAATTTTTTTTCCCTTGTGGGTTTGCATCATTCACTCATTTCACGTGTCTAATTGTGAAATTCATCCCATATATATATATATATATACACACACACACCTTTGGTTAGCTTCCGCTCGAATTGTTCATTCTGACGAAGGTCAAGCTTTTCACTCCACCTTAGACCTACAGTTTAATGTGGAATCCGAACCACGCCCCATCAGCAGCCCAGCGTCTTAACCACTAGGCCACCTAGGGTACTCATTTATCTACCAACCACTTTCTTTATTGTGTGAAAGGATGAACAGCTGGGTTTTGCTGCGCGCCGACTGCCGTCGGGTCTCGAACCCGGGGCCGATGGATTCGTAGTCAGCGACGCTAACCACTACACCACCGAGATATATATATATATATATATATATATATATATATATATATATATATATCAACGAACAACGAAGAAAAATTCCACCTTCTAAGATATGGTGATAACAAAGTGCTACAGAATAAAGAGTACAAAAACTCTGCAAGCCAAACAGATAACACCAAACCCAAGGGCGGATCTAGAGGGGGGGGGAAGGTCGGCGACGTCTGATCCCCCCCTCAATTTCTTGTAAGTGCCCTATTTGAATGATGTATGCCTCTGAAAACAAATTTTGTTTTTGTAAATAGATCATAGTTATTACTGTACTTCCAAATCTGTAGTTGTAATGGTTTTTATAGGTACCCTTAGTACTGGTGCAGTAGGGCATATCATACTTTTCCGAGTCCGAATTTCACTCTGGCTAATATGTATTTTTAAGTAAAATTTAATTCTAAGAGGGTTTCTTTTCTGCAACTTTTCCCAAAAATCGCGTTATCATGTTCAAAATTGCAGTTTTGTGTTCTATGTTGAAATATCGAATATTCAATTGAACACAACCTCATATTTTTAACCCTTTGTCGTAATTTGTTGCCATTTAGACACATTAACTTTGCTTAACTCTTACACAGGTTTAATACATACATACATAAGAAAAAAATCTACTCCATTTGAATCTTTGTAACCATTTGGACGCAGAAGGCGAAGTTCAACATTCTCTCAATAGATGGCTCTGAGCAATTACGCCAGTTATAATTGTGAAGAAGTGAGTGGACGCCATTTTTTTCGGTAAGGCCGGTCATCTTTCCAAAGACAAGGCTTACTTGGCCATAGATGGCATGAAAGTCTGGAGGGCCAAGGAGGAAGTAATGGCCTCATCAGTTGAAGCTCTCACGCAGAGGTCAGAGGAGGAGATCTCTGGGATATTCTTTGATGGCAAGCAAGATAGGAACACAAAGGTGTTGAAATATGACGAAGTGACAGGGAGATTTCATTCTGGCAAAGTGATCGAGGAGCATTACGCTATTACGTGGGAGCCTCAAGGAAAGTACCTCTTCCATTTCACTCCCGAGGAACCTGAGGAAGGAGAAAAGCCTGCTCATAAGATCACTCTGGGCCTGCATGAGTGGCTTCTGGATCACGGAGCTGACGAGAGCCTTGTAATGATTGGAGGAGACTCTACCAACACCAACACGGGGTGGTCTGGAGGCGCCATAGCCCTATTGGAGAAGATGCTGGGTCGCAAGTGCCACTGGATAATCTGTCAGCTCCATGTGAACGAGCTCCCCTTGAGGCATTTAATCATCAAGCTGGACGGCCCTGTAACTCCCCGGTCAGGCTTCAGTGGGCCTATTGGAAAACTTCTTGAGAAAGTGAATGAACTTGAGGTCAACTTCAACTTCAAACCAGTGGAAGGAACTGAAGATATCATAGAGCTGCCAGTAGAGATAGTCAAATATCTCTCCACAGACCAGCACAACTGCTGTCTTCTGATCAAAGCCATCAAGTCTGGAAGTCTCAGTCCACAGTTGGCTGGTCTCAAGTGCGGACCTCTGAACCAATCCAGGTGGCTCACTACTGCACAGGCCATCTTGCTGTTGTGGATGAGGGAGCACGAACTGGCTGAGGAGGCTCGAGGTCCTCGTGAAGTTCTGCCTTAACTTCTACTTCAAAATGTACTACGACATCAAAGTGAAGCACCACCTCAAATTTGATCCTGCACACGTTTTTTCAAGCCTGAGGCTGCTGAGAAACCAGACTACCGAGGTCAGGAACATCATCTCTGCTGCAGTGATAAGAGGAGCTTACCACGCACATCCTGAGAACATCCTGGCTTCATTCCTGTGCAGTGGGGATGAGCATCAGCATCAGAGAGCTTTTGCTGTGAGCCAGATAGAGAAGATCAGAGAAGGAAGAGACTTTGGTGATACGACAGTGAGGCCCCATAAAAATCCCAAAGTAAATCTGCAAGCCACTTCACCTGAGGATCTCATCAAGTGGGAATCAGAGAATATTTACGAGCCTATTTTCACCTGCAAGATGACCTTGACTGAACTCGAGCATCTCAGGAAAACACTCAAAGTAGACGCTTTCTCTGTTCATACTCAATCCTGCGAGAGAGCTGTACAGGAAGTCTCAACTGCTTCCCAAGCTGTGTACGGTCACGAGAGGAGAGATGGGTGGGTGAGAGCCAGGATAGACCATCGAGAAATGCTCCCAGTGTTCAGATCGAAGCAGGACATACTTAAGAGCTTTTCAGGCTCGAGTGGCTAATGAAGAGGCTAAAGCCATCGTTAATGCTCATAAGAGCTGAAAGTCCTCATAAGATCTTATGAGGCCACGCTTTTCAGGGATCCAGGAAGAGCAGGCGTGTAAACCTACACGTGGAGGTGGCAAGTTTCCCGCTACGCGATCAGAGTAGAGCTGGTGAGCCGCGCCTATTCTTTGAAGAAAAACTTAAAAGTCTTAAGTTTTACGTGAAATCTAAACATTTTTTCAGCACCCAGAGGTGTTGAAACACGCAAGAAAGCAAGGATGAGGTCAGAAAAGCAGCTTTTAGACTAAATCATATGCAGAACAGCTGCGCGCTTTGGTTTGGGTGCCCTGAGGCTGCGTTAGGCAGCCTTCAAATCAGAAAATCGCGATTTTGACCATGAAAATGAGATTTTTCGGAAAAGTTGCAAATAATAAACCCATCTTAGAATTAATTTTTACATAGGAATACATATTAGCCACTTTGTTTTTCCAAAATTTCAACACTGAACCCAGAGTATGATATGCCCTACTAGTGCAGCCATATCACTATTTTTATCTTCATCTTATTTTTCTTTTAATTGGCAAGACATTTGTAATTATTCGAAAAATTTTCTGTGATAACTGTTGTACCCAAATTAGATTTTTATTTTGTATCCTATTTGAATGAGACTGATCTAATAAAACAATACAATTAATTTTATGCTCGCTCATTGGTGGTCTGTTTTAAGAAAAAATTTTTAGTACTGTGCCCTTTTTATTTTAGGGATGCCCTCTTTTCTTTGGACCCCCCCCCCTTACTGAAATGCCTAGATCCGCCCTTGAAACCCACAAGTCATGGATTTTGGAGTAATACAAACAAACAAACACTTTATTTCAAACTCAACAGGTACAAACATTATACAACAGGTCCATAGAAGATTAAGAGATAGTTGTCTGGAGCACTGACTAAGTAGGCCAGTGAATCACCGTGCATAATGAACATACAATAGCCTATGCCAATGCTTCCAAAGTTGAGATTTATAAAATATATCGGAGACCAGTCCACTAACCATGGCTTCTATTATCTTATTGACTGACTCACCGAGCCTAGTGATAAATCTAAATACAAAATTGCGAATGACACTGGCACAGTTAGGCACCTTATTGACTACAAACAACATACTGACACTAGAAGGAGCACCATTTATAAATCTTGACGGTCTTAATAAACTCTTAAAAATATTATTATATGCAACATATAATTTTCTCAAATTATACATCCTGTAACAATAAAACCCACATTAATAGACGGAGTTTATTTCCACAACAGTTTCGATGCCCACTGGCATCCTCTTCGGGTGGATACAGATAAACGAATGAACAAACGTGAGTAAGAAAACAATTCAGGAAAGATAAGGAACATTCTAGAAGGGCAGAGACCATTAAGAAATTTCCTGGATTGCTTTCTTACTTTTGTTCATTCGTTTATCTGTATCCACCCGAAGAGGATGCCAGTGGGCATCGAAACTGTTGTGGAAATAAACTCCGTCTATTAGTGTGGGTTTTATTGTCACATTTTGACCTCCACGTAAAAAAGTGAAGTTTTGCATTTATATATCCTGTAGTTCCAACACAAATGAGCTGTATACATTGGAGTACAAAACGTTTTGAACAAAATCAACTTAACATCTAATGTACATATATGAAATTTTCTAACCAAAGTATTTCCCTGAGCATATAATTGTCTACATTGCCTTAGAATATCACAGTCATCTGAAAGACTATCCGTTAGTATGTGGCCAAGATACTTAGACTGGGTTACCTCTGACAGCACCATACCATTCAACTGAAATTCAGGAAATTTTATATACTGTATTTGTAGGCCTTGGTCCTCATAATTATAACATGATTTTTAGCAGCAGTGGCGTACATAAGGGGGGGGCATAGGCCCCCTATTGTAAAATTATTATTACTCTCATTAAAGACATTTGAAAAAGAAAGTTTCAAAAATCGATAACTTTGCAACATTCACCACAAAAAAATGTTGATGTCATATGGAATTTCAGTTATTTTATGGTTACCAGGACATGTTTTTAACTCAAAACTCAAAAGCAATTTTGGCTGTCTTAGGAACGTTTCAGAGCTGGGCACCGCAAACTCAAAATCACTTCCGCAATCGCAAATCCGCAAACTCAAACCTTACCTTCCGCAACCGCAAATCCGCAAACTGCTTGCCATTTTTGGTGCCGCAAACGCAAACCATATTTCCAATTTTTACAGTGCTGGGCACTTCCGCAAACACTTCCGCAAACCGCAAATTCCGCAATCGCAATTTTAACTATAAAAAGTATCCAAAACATTAAAGAGGTATAAAAAGTTTTTATATCTTTTTAATGTTTAATGTTTTAGCCTTGTTTTTATTAAAAACAAGGCTAAATAATTTATTACAATTGGCGGCCAGTGACAGCAGCGTCACAGCACTAGCGGGCTTGGCCAGTGGCCACGTGGGAAATTTGCGGAAAGATTTGCGTTTGCGGTCTTAGTTCCGCAACGCAAATTCACTAATTTGCGATGACTTTGCCGCAAACGCAAATCCGCAAACGAAAAACATACTTCCGCAATTGCGGAATTTGCTGTTTGCGGAAGTGTTTGCGGAAGTGCCCAGCTCTGGAACGTTTATATATGTCTTTATACGTACGATTAATTTGTGCAAATTTAATTCTTTGTCCATAAATTAGAAATAAAATACAACTGAAGCCTTCCAACATGCAATTCATTGTGATTCCAAATCAGTCATCATTAATTTTGAGCTGATGCACACAAACACAATATACAGTATATATATATATATATATATATATATATATATATATATTCAGTGATGGGCACCGTTACATTAAATTGGGCGGTCGTTACATTAAATTGGGCGGTCTTTGGCGGTACCGTTACATCGTTACTTTTGAAAATCCTTAAAGCGTTACCATTACTTAATACATGTATCGACGTTACAAGTAACTAGTTACATTTGATATTTGTTTATCTGCCTTTACACGTATTTTGAAACTACAGATAGACTTACAAATGGCAGCCATACCACATAAATTCTAAGAGCTACTATTATTGACTATATAAATGTTGTTCTCTTAAGAACGATATATTGAACAATAATTTGCACCCAATGATTTTTGGAAAAGATGAAGAGACCTAAAAAATATAAATTTAGTTGTTTCCACTAACACGGAATGGTGAATTGCATTTAATAGTCCTCATGAATGGAATGGCAATGTTATCAAATTCAAATATCGAGTAACGAGTAACGAAAAAATCCGTTACAGTGATAAAAAATTTGCAAAGCGTTACCGTTACATTGATACATTTGAAAATCTTTCAAGCGTTACCGTTACTCGTTACTTTTGTAACGTTCATTACGTAACGTCGTTACATGTAACGCGTTACTGCCCATCTCTGTATATATTTATTGTGTGTGTGTGTGTGTGTGTGTGTGCTCCCCTCCCTTTAAGAAATGCTGTGTACGTCCCTGTAAAGCAGGATTATATTTTATGTCGTTATCCTTCCCATACCTTTCACACCTTCAAAAGTGTGCTGAGCCCTTTTACAGATGGAGAAATAAGAACTAGATCATCTGCATATATCAGATGATTAACAATCATTGCACCAATATAGCAGCCTATTTTACAGGTGTTCAACACAACAGATAGATTAGCCATATAAACATTGAATAAGTAGGGGAATAGTATCCCTCCCTGCCTGACACCATTGGTCACAGAGAATGGCTCTGAATTAATCCCACCCCATCTTACAATCATTACAATCATTGTATGGTATATTATACCAGAATATTAATATACGGACCAAGTAACCTGGTACATTACGATTTAAAAGTTTCATGAATAATTTGTCATGATTAACACGATCAAATGCCTTAGAGGCACCCAGGAAACACAAAAATATGTTAGCATCTAGACTTTGGTAGTTACAGACCATTTCCTTCGAGGCATACACACACATATCAGTACTGTGTTTCTTTTTTAAACCAAATTGGTTATCACTAGTATACAGGTAACATTCAAATCTATCAATGAGTATATATTCAAACACCTTAGACATATTACTGGTCAAAGCTATTGGCCTATAGTTATCTTTACTGTTGATTTTACCCTTTTTATCATTTAGTATTGGCACCAAAACAACGGATAACATTGTATCCGGCAAAACACCATGTATCAGTAAACCTGTAAAGCACAAAGCTAACAGAGGCACTAATCTGTCACTACTAAATTTCAGATGCTCAGCAGAAATACCATCAATAACACATGATTTGTTACAATCAAAACATTTTATGGCCTGTTTAGTCTCAAATACACTAACTCTTACATCTGGACTATAGGTAGCATCACAATTAACATTATTGTTCTTATGTACAGAGTTGAATAACTCACTGTAGTGTTCCTTCCATAATTTGACCATATTCTCAGTTCCAGTTACATTTTCAATATTAGCAGGGAGAGATATTGCACTATTATTCATTGTTTTTAATTCGTCCCAAAAGTTTCTTGGATTCTTACTGGCAAGCTTTCTAGCCAGAGCATCTCTGCTTAACTCATCTTCATGATTTTTTATATACCTTAATGCATACTTGAACTTGGTATTAGTCCTCTGTTTTTGTTGTAATACAGGGCCTTGCCTTGGCTTCCCTTGTTCACACCACATTAAAAAGCATCTCTGGATGCATTATGAAGTTCAGCCACATAATCGCTCCAGCCAGGTCTACATGTACAATGTCGTCGGATGCAGAATTCAGAGAGCACTATAACATTAAAATTACAACAGTTAGAAAAATAATGGGAATCATCTGGAGAAGCTTCCGCAGCAGAAAAGCAAACATCATGCTCAAATTATGTAAGAGTCTAGTCTACCGATAATTGAGTACTGCTCAGTAATCACAAGCCCATACAGAAAACGAGGCATTGCGAACATTGAAGCTATACAAAGGACTTTTACTTCTAAGATAGAGGAAACGAAAGGTGAAGAATTGGTCTCGATTATAATCCCTGAAACTCTACTCTCTCGAAAGAAGACGCGAGCGGTACACAATAATATACATTTGGAAAATACTTGAAGGTTTTGTCGCTAACCTTAGAAACGAAATGCAGTAGAAATAAATTGAAATGAGAAAAACGGCAGATCTTGCGCAGTCCCAGCTGCGGTGGGACAGGGGACTATGAAAACAAGAATCGAAAATACCCTCAGAATACGAGGTCCAAAGCTTTTTAATGCCCTGTCAAAATAAGCGAGGAACCTCCAGCACACCGACCTGAATAATTTCAAGAACCAGCTGGACAGGGTCCTGTACAAAGTCCCTGACCAGCCATAGGTGGATGAGTACGAGGGTAGGAGGAGACGGAAAGCAATTCCTTCCTTCATCAAATCCCGTAAATGAGGCGGGATGTTGCAGAATAACCATTTCTTTTCCTTTCTGAGACTGTGCTTAAATTCGTGCCAGTCTAAGAGTCTACGACTTAAAAGTATGACGTAGTCTGACGTCACATGCATATACAGAGATGGGCACTATTAAAATTTCACTGTACTTTTTCTTTTTACGCAGGAAGGAGGGGCAAGGGCGAATGCCCGCAAAAGCGTACCCTCATAGAAGAAGTGTTGGTGTCTTGTAGGATTAAAATTATATACGTATAATGTACTTTAGTGTTAACGAACAAACAATCTTTATTTCAAACTCAACAAACAAACATTATACAAGTGGTCCATATACAGTTAAGTCATAGTTGTTTGGAGCAGTAACTACATAGGCCGACGAAACGCTGTAAATAATGAACATAGTTGCCTACGCGGACCTACAGTAATACCGATTTCGTCGACAGGACCAAAACATCAACACTTTAAAAAACTAACTTAATCTAACCTAACCTAGCGTAACGTAACCTATCTTAACAAACAAACAAAAAACAAAACATCTTTATTGCGGATCATTCACAATCCATAGCCACTTAACCTAACATACAAGTACAATCTTACGTATACATTGAACTTAATACAAAAATAAGGCCAACATAGCCACTTACTATAACACTTATTATAACAACTTAATACGCATATAATCTTTGCTACATTACAAAAATAAAGTATTGTAAACCAGCAGTTGTCTGAACCAAGACTGCCATATAGGTGAGAGGTACACAGTATCTGAAGACAGGACATTGTGCAACAACACATTAGAGCTGTTTTAGACCCTAGTAATGAAATTATATATATTCTTCCGGATTAACATTTGGCTGGTAGGTAGGTTACGCGTAGTAAACATAAAACTGGCACTGCACCATTTGGTTCCCTACATAGCATACGAAAAATATTATTATAAGCAACAGAGAATTTATTCATAACAGTTTTTGTATAGTTCCACTATAGATGGGATGTATACAATGAAGTATAGTAAGTTCTAAAAAGATAAATTTTAACTGATTCTGAACACATACCAAATTTCCTTACTAGCATGTTACCCTGTACATACAGCTTTTTACGTTGCCTCTCAATATCAAGTTCATCTCGCAGCTCGTGAATAATTACATGACCTAAGTACTTACATGTGTCTTTGACAGGTATAGTCTGACCATTCATTTCAAAAGACCCACATGATACATGTTCCAGTAGATTACACCTAAAAATCAAAATACAACTCTTTGCCCCATTATAGGTGATGTCATTTTCTATACCATATTGTTCACATATCTCTAACAGTACTCTCAGTCCATGGGGAGAGGGTGACAGAAGAACAAGGTCATCAGCATACATTAAATGATTAATTTTTTCCTTTCCAAAGACAGCCAGTACGTGCAGTTTTTAACCTAACTTAACATAGCTTGATCTAATCTAATAATAGCTTGTTGATAGAATGTCAACTTGGCCAGATGTCATAAGGCTGGCCTACGCCAATGGTTCCAGATTCAAGATGTATAAAATAGTTACCAGTCCGCTAGCCATTGCTTCTATTATATTATTAATTGATTTACCAAGCCTAGTGATAAATCTATATTCTAAATTACATATCACACGGGCACAGTTAGGCACCTGATTGACTACAAATAGCCTACTGGCACTAGAAGGAGCATCATTTATAAATCTATGTTCTTAATAATAGCCTGAATACATTGTTTAAAGCTGCATGCAAATTTCTCATATTACAATGGCGTAACTATTCAATTGAACTGAATAACCTTTAATAAGAATAAAATAAATACAATGGTTTTTACCATTTACAATGACATGAATAATTGCGAAGCTGGACTATTTATTTTATTTGGCCCTTAAGCTTTAGGCTTTACTGGGCTTTTATTAAAAATAGAACAGATAGTTATTATTAATAATAAATAAATCATGGAGAAGTACTATTAATAGTTAAGGTATGTATTAATCTTAAATTATCATTATCAATATGGCAAATGCAAGGCCATTATTGAAGGTATTATACCAAAACTATACAAAGAAATCAATATTATACACGAGAGATAAGAACTGAACAATCACAAGAAATGTATTTTTAATCCTAGATTACACACGAGAAATGAATAAACAACAGTAATATAACTAGGCATACGCATTATACGTACGGTGGGTATAATTAATAATAAAATTCGCTACCCATTACCTGTATAACACCTTTATATTGTTGTCTTGAGAATCTCTGTATCCATCGTTGCATAAGTGTTTTGTACGCACAGCTTTAGTAAGCAAAACATTCTTACAATAACGGTTGGTGCGTGCCTATCCCAAGATAAAACCCATTTTACTAGTTTTTATCATAGCATTGATAGTAATATGTAAGAATGTGTGAAATATTGCAGTCAACTTTGATCTAAATATTGATATTAATTATTGCCTATTGTTTTTTATATAATTAATAATTGCACAGTACCTAAAATTGTATTAAAGTCTCTCAAATTAAGTTGATTTATTTTGTATTCGACATTTTTATTCGGATCATATAATTTGCGATTAATATCCTTGCAATTATTTCATACGTGATGAAAAAAATGTCGAATTTTTAATTGCGTTTATCAGGGGCGTCAATGCAACAAATATTTTTGTGGGGGCACTGTCAGAGAAATAATTTTAATAAGTTGTAAGAAATCAGTAATTTAGTGCTTTAACTAAATTTGGGGGGGGGCACGTGCCCACCCAACGTCTCTGGGTATGACGCCTCTGCGTTCTGTATTTTACAAGAAACGTAAACTTATGAACAAGTGAGGTGATCATGAGGGAAATGAGATGCCAGTTAAAGATTTTAGTAAAATTTTATTTTTAAGTAAAGGATTTTAGTTAAATTTTTAACCCTAGAATGCATAACCCGGATAAATATAACACCCGGCCGGCCTCAGAGGCCCGGGTTATGCATTCTAGGGTTAAGTCACACACGTGTCTTAGGATTATTAATCGTCTACATTTTGTTACAAAACGATGATCTTCAATCAGTTGTAAGGTTTGTATGGTTTTTATCGTATGCCTGGCAATGACGTTTTGGGTTATATTGCATTTGTATACAGTATGTCAAGTTTGGTGCCAGATCTTCTAGACACTTGGAACTTAGTTCAGATTTTGGCTGTGATGGTATGAAAGAACGAGCACTTCCAATTCGAACACCCCAGCTTCTGACCCCAAGGACTACTGGGAGCTGAACGCCTACATTCCTTTCCTCGACCTCTCATCACCCAACTGGACGACTAACTGCGCAAACCATTGTCTCGCCTCTGTCCTCAGCACCTCCTAACTTTCAGCGACAGATTGACAGATGACACATGGTAGGGTATAAAGGCCGAATACCTGCCTCTACATTTATCTCCCGTGATCTCAGACACAGAACTGGACACTTGGAGACAGTACGTAGGCACTACTAGCACCCAGATACTCTTCACTCTCTAGGACAGTGTCGTTGCCACAGCTGGACTCTATCTGAGATTCTGAGCGTTCATTTAGTGCTCTCCGCCAATTGAAGACATATCTACATAGCCAGACGACTGAACAGCGACTGAACAGCTTCTCCCTGGCGCATGTTCATCAGGACATCAGTGACGACGTCAACACCGTCCTCAAGGAGTTTGACGCAACAGGACTCCGTCGCATTGCACTCGCTTTGATTAAATCAAATCAATGATTTTATTTTTCAATTTCTTCATGCAGAAAGAAGGGGCCAAGGACGAATGCTCACATAAACGCCAACCCATGAAAGAAGAGAGACCCAAACTCAAAATCCAAAGTTTTCAAGATGCATGAACACTCTGCGTCTGAAAGATTGGAGATTATAGAAGGGAGAAAACATGGACTTAGGAAGGTTGCTCCAGAGTTGTCTGGTTGAGTAGATGAAAGATTGAAAATACCAATTAACCTTTGCATTAGAGAGTTGGACAGAAAAGAAATGAGGCTGTGTCGAAAGTCTGGTACTGTGTGCTCTCCTTAAAGGAGGAAACATGCAGTTAGAGAGTTCAAAAGAGCAGTGTCCTTTATAATAGCAATAGTAAAGAGCGAGCGAGGCAACACTGAGGCGAAGAGAGAGGGATTGAAGACAGTCAGTAAGAGGCTGGGAATCGATAAGATGAAAAGCCTTTGATAGTCTTAATACACTTTCTTGTAATGTTTGATTTATTTTCGATTTTCACGACCTCGTGTGTATAGCTTTTTAATGTCTGGCTACGCCCATTTATTATATATCCTGTAGCTGCACCACAAATGAGCTGTGGTGGATCCAGAACCTGAAAGTAACCGATTTTCTGTCCGAGGTCTGAATACATGGGACTAAAAACACACATTTGGAGTATGTTGTCTCATTTAATACAAACCTATCCCAAATATTTACACTTATTTTTACAAATCTCATAAAAGTATATTACATAGGTTAAGAGTCACACCTACTTTAATTGCTAAGTACTAGGGGCACTCAATATATTTTGCCCCACCCTTTTTTCTTAGCTAAATAATAGGCCATGGAGCTGAAATGTTTTTTGGGCCGTAAGTTTGAACTTTCTGCGCTTCACATAACCGGAATTTTCCAGTTTGAACCTCCCCTCTTTGTATAAAACCGCTTTTAAATGCTCTTGTATAGAACCGATGGTTAACGCAGTTTCAAAAATGGCGTCTGACAGTGATGTGCGTCGTAAACAGAGCTGTTATCGAGTTCTTAACCGCAGAGAAGGAAACAGTTGGAAATATTCACAAACGTCTACAAAACGTTTACGGAGATGCTGCTGTTGATCGAAGCACAGTTGGACGCTGGTCTAAACGTCGGAGAGAGGGAGAGCCAGCCTCGATGATGAGCCACGTAGCGGTCGCCCGGCATCGGCTGTGACATCTCACACTGTGCGACGTGCTAACAGCATCATTCGATCAAATCGGCGCGTCACGTACAAGGAGCTATCACTGGAGCTAGGGATTAGTGAAGGAAGTGTGAATATGATAATTCAGAAACTGGGATACTCAAAAGTGTGTTCACGGTTTGTTCCTCGCCAACTGACTGAAGATCACAAAACCCAAAGAAAAGAAATTGCTTCAAAGTCGTTGGTTCGATACGAGACAGAAGAGGATGACTTCCTTTCACGAATTGTGACTGGGGATGAGACTTGGGTACACCACTTTGAACCTGAAACAAAACGCCAATCCATGGAGTGGCATCACGCAGACTCCCCACGCAAGAAAAAGTTCAAAATGGCTCCCTCTGCAGGAAAGGTTACGGCCACCATCTTCTGGGACATGAAAGGGGTGATTCTGGTGGACATTATGAAGAAAGGACAAACAATCAACTCCGAGGCATATATTGCTCCCCTACAGAGACTCCAGAGACGTATAAAGCGTGTTCGACTGGAGAGAAAACTGGAAGATGTCCTTCTTTTGCACGATAACACAAGACCACACAACAGTTTGCAAACAAGAGAGGCCATCACAAAAATGCGCTTGACTGTGTTACCCCACCCTCCATACAGCCCGGATCTGGCACCTTCAGACTTCCATTTGTTTGGGCCAATGAAGGATGCTATTCGTGGAAGAAAGTTTCAGAGTGACGATGAGGTTGTTGAGGAGGTTAAGAGGTGGCTCCAGCGGAACCCAGCGGACATTTACCAGCAAGGAATAAAGGCCCTCGTTTCGAGGTGGAGGAAAGCCGTAGAAAAGGATGGAAACTATGTGGAAGCATAAAAACTTGTAAAAAAAGGTATGTAACTATGTGTGTACAAAATTTCTGGAACTTACAAGGAAACTTGGAAAGAAAAAAAAAGGTGGGGCAAAATATATTGAGTGGCCCTTTCATATCTACGAGTGTCAGTCTCACTCTTCAAACATTCAATTCCCATAATGTTCAAAAACCCCTAAAGTTCAAATCCCCTAACGTTCAATACGCCTAAAGTAATCGAATAGGTATTTTGAATAAAAATTGTTCATGCAACAAAGATCTTTCATTACACAGTCGCTTCCCATTCAAGCTTTTGCAAACCTTGCAGATTTTGCAAATTGTGACCGTTTTGTGCAAAATGCTCCAAACCGATACGAACCCGCGTCTGACATTGGGGTACGAAAACTTTTGAACAAAGACACCTTAACATCTATTGCACACATATGAAGTTTTGTAATCGATGTATTTCCCTGAGCATATAGTTGTCTACAGTGTCTCATAATATTAAGGTCATCTGAAAGATAAGTAGTTAGTGACCCAAATACTTAGTCTGGGTCACTTCTGACAGTACAGTATCATTCACTTTTATAAAAAAATACATATTTTAAGAATTTTGTATCATGATACAATTAAGTTACAACAAAGTTTGGTTTAGAATGCGTACAAACGTAGTTCGTTTCGATAAACAACAAATTTGGTTGAGAATTTGAGGATATTTTTGCTTCGTACAGCGAAATGTATGGCACTTATTCCTTTTCCTCCTCCCCTCCGCATTTCTGAAAACAGCGTTCTGCAAAATAGCGCTCTGCGTATAAAATTTCAAAAGACAATATTTTAATAAATCTTCATTTGCGTACCTTTTTCTCCATATGAACTATCATAAACAGTAATTTTTGTTGTTGTTATTAATGTTTATTTGTTGCCTGCTTAGACCTAATTTAGTCTGAATATTATTGTTGTAGTGTGAGCGTGTGATAATGCAGTACTGTGATCTATCTACTTGTGAGTTGTCCCCGGTTAATTGAATGCTCGGTTAGGGCAACTGAATGCCCGGTTAGGTCAACTGTACGCCCTTGACGATTGGTTAGGTTAAGTAGTGATATTTTCGTTAAAACTAACGAAAATATCACGACTTAACCTAACTAATCGTCAAGGGCGTACAGTTGACTAACCGGGCATTCAATTAACGGGGGCCGCACAGCCCCCAGCACAGGACCACGACTTGTTTAAATACAAAAAATGCTTTTTTTGTAAAAGTGATGCGGGGGTAAAAGGAACAAGTACCAAATATTATTTCAAATTTATGAGTAATTTCAGTATACTGTAAAGTTTTGTAATTCTCTGGATCACGGGTTTCCAACCTTGTCCTACTGCGTACCCTTTTGAAAAGTGAAGGTGTTTCATGTACTCACTACCCACATACAATATATATATATATATATATATATACAGTGGTGGGCACGCGCAACGATTTTTGTAGCGCGCAGCCGCAACCGCAACTCTGCTGAAATAGTTGCGCCGCACGCGCAAGCGCAACCCTTTCAAAAAGTTGCGCCGCAAGCGCAAGCGCAACCAAAAATGTTGCGCCGCGAGTTGCGCCGCAACTTTTTGCGGCGCAACTGCCCACCTTTGTGTATATATATATATACAGTGGTGTAGTGCTAAATAAAGAAGTGAGGGAACGCATTTTGAAAGTGTTACTCAGATGCGGGGGGACAATGGCGAGCGCGGCGAGCCCATACAGCTGGGGGTCCGGGGGCACTGCAAGCCCCCCGGGAAATCTTTTGAAATCTGACCAATTTCAGGGATATTTTGAGGTCATATGCACTGGATATTAGGATATATTCCAAGGTTGAAGATGCAGTATTTCCAGTGTCATTAGATATACGACATCCAGTACGATCAATAAAAATAGCTAACAACTGGAATGATTAACTAAAAAAAGTTAACAACTGGTACGCGTGGTGACTGTTTCATCAGATCTTTATAGGCTAGCATTGCCTCAGTCGAAGCTAAAAGAAATGAAGCAGTTAATGATTCTTTCTCATATTTCTTCTAGGGGTGGGAATTAAAATTTCGTGACGTTAGAGATTTGTAAGTTCAGATTTATTTGAAATAGTGAGGGAACGCCGTTCCGTCTACCAAAAAAAGTAAGGGAACGCCGTTCCCACGCGTTCCCACAGCACTACACCACTGTATGTATATATATGTATATATATATATATATACACACACACACCACTTTTACTAGGTACGAATCGGCGGTAAATTAAAGAAATATACCTATATATATATGATGAAATAAAACCACGAAGGAAAGGAAACACAGATGGTGCTCAAGCGCTTTCGTCTAATGACATCCTCAGTGTTCCTGAGGATGTCATTAGACGAAAGCGCTGAGCACCATCTGTGTTTCCTTTCCTTCGTGGTTTTATTCATCAAGCGCTTTCGTCTAATGACATCCTCAGTGTTCCTGAGGATGTCATTAGACGAAAGCGCTTGAGCACCATTTTGTGTTTCCTTTCCTTCGTGGTTTTATTCATCATAAATATTTTTCACGTGTTACTTTCGTGAAATAATTTTCACCTATATATATATATATGAGAAAAAAACGTGCAGTATTTTGTCAGTTCACTGTGTAGTGTGTACCCCTAAAAAATCTAATATGTACCCCCGGTTGAAAAACTCCTCTAAAGTCTGAAATGGTGAATGTATGACCATAGCCTAAACCAAATATTACCTATATTTATTTTGTACACCTTCCTTTTGTGTAATCATTTCGTACAAACGATTTTCAACAGAAATTTTCAGTCAGTGAAACCTTAACATTTACTTTAAACTCACGAACAAATTAGATTTTGAATGCAGCTTCACAAATTTGGTCTCACTGACTTTGGATGTGAAGCTCAGAATTTTTATGGTTGTGGTATTCTTGTAAATTTATGGTCTCACCGTTTTTTCCTCGATTTCACCAAAGAGTATATATGAAATTTTGTACTAGCGTGGCCTGACTAGATATAGGTAGGTGTTGGCCTAACTACAAGTAATTAGTTAGGCTATGGTATGAGTGATTGTGGAGTGTAGTGATGTGGTTGTTTAATCTCCTTCGCATCATCTAAAGTCATATGGCAGAGAGGACCTGCAACTTACGTAGGATCCAAACCACGGGTCGTTTCATCATCTGAACGCAGAGAATGGTATGCCATCCAACTAGTTTCCAGACCGTGTCATTTAACTTCACTAATCGACGGGAAGTGGTCTGAACGTGAAAGCATTATATCCACTGTACACTGTGCAGGCTTAGTTAAAAAGTATTAGGCACCCCATCGTATATTCCCTCAGAAGAACAAGTAACATTAATATTGTAATGAAACATTCACAATAGTCATTCATTGAAAATTCAGTAAGTTTCTATTTTCGCTTTTATGACTTTCAATCTTCAAGCATACTGTCTGCAAGGTGATTGCATGTGGTACGTCCAGTTATTTCCCATTCTTACTGTATCGTTAAATGTTGCTATAAACTGTAAAGTGCACGTATATTACTAGTAATTGTGAAAATGAGAGAATTAGTGGAAGTAGAAAGGTCTCAAACAGTGTTGCTCTTAAACCAATGATTTTCCCAAGTTGCAATAGGAAAAAAAATAGTTTTCACGACTCGCTCGCTATTCGCCCTTGACTGGGATCCTTCCTCTTTTCAAATCATAAAAATAACATCAACAACAACAACCAACTTACCACTCTTCCTATTTTAGAATCTTTGCATATCCGTAAAGCTAAACCCACATTCAAACACAAACAAACAAACAATTAAAAGATTATACCTCCATTTTGATCTGACAATTAAGAGAACAAATCTTTTTCAGTTTTCTCTATTTAAAATTTATTTACTCTGATGGAACGTCATATAATAAATACTTAAGATTGATGCAAGTCTTTACTAAAAAAGTTTTAACCTTTTATAGTATTCTAATGGCCTTATTTTGTAATGTGAGGTGACGTGTGTGTGTGTATATATGTATATAGTCTAAAGTCACTACAGGAAAAAATCACTAAAAGAAAGCTGAATGGCAACACGAAGGAATAAACAGAGCAACGCGGGCTGTTCGTTGGTTTTTGGCTGGACTAGAGCATGGTTATTCATATCTGACTAAATCGTTGGTGCTAAGTTTAATTTGGTGATGTTTCTAAGGTGACAAATGGGGTATGGGGTAGAAAGTTGTCAGTAAATAATAATAGTTAGGGATAATGTCTATAGCTTCTAAATTAGTAAAGTTAGAGATTTTAGGTAGACTGCTTTGTGGGACGCAGGAAATGTATGGTAGGCCCTAAAGAATATCTAATTCAACGCACCGTTAAGTGCCTTTGCTTGTTGTTTAGAAACCTAGTAACTTAGCGGGGTCACTAACCCCAAGCTATTACATAATGTTTGCTCGTTTATAAATTTCCCTAATGTTTCATGAGGCCCTTTTAATGTTTAATTTATTCATACTTGTAATTTCATTTCTATTACTAGTATTAGCCCTGAAGATGGAAGTTTACTTCCGAAACATTTGTTTACGATAAGAATGATAAATATATGGGGTTTTTATTCATCATATATATATAATTTTGTATGTGGGTACATGAAAACACCTTGACTTTTCAAAAGGGTACACGGTAGAGACAAGGTTGAAACCCCTTGGTCCAAGAGATACAGAATAATGGCTGAATTCTACATTTTCCAAATCAAATTCCATGCAGTTTTTGACTCTTAGCTTTCATCATTATGAGACTAAAACCTATTCCTGTAATAGGTTAGCTCAGGCCCGTGCACAGGGGGGGGGGCTTGGGGTGCTTGAGCCCCTGCCCTTTTTCTTCTTCATATCAAAAGTGCCCTTTTAGTCAAAATTCATAAATATATTGATTCGACATAAATTTGAATTAATTAGTTATATTTTTATTTAGTTACTGCTACTTCAACAGATTTTCAAAACTGGAATTACTTTGATCTAGGATTTTTTTATTAGAATAATAAACTTAACATACCGTTACTATTATTTTGTCAATCAGGGAGGGCGTCCCTAGTGGTAACACTGACTGCAGCTGTTCACTGTTGATTGCGTCTCTCGGGTATGTGGGTGTATTGTTTACTGTTTGCTTATTTTACGTTAACCTAAGCTAACTAGTGATTTCTCACTGATAATTATGGTAAGTTGGAATCCAAAGCAGTGTGACATTACTCCAAAAAATATTGTATGACATTACTCGTAAAGTTGGTAAAAACGTCCACGTCCCCTACTAGGCTAGGCCCATCAGTACACCAGTGTGTCAAACGATGGATTTTGGGTTTTAGTACTGGCATGAATTTCATTAAATTAATAAATGATTTATTAAACAACATATCATAACCTTTTCATTTTTAATATGAAATTGATTTTTAAAAACAATACAATTTTCATTAAAAGTGAATAAAAATACCTAGATTATTTATTATAAAACGATGCAATTTTTCCGCAAGGACGACAATTACGGTAGATCCTTCTGCCCTTTATCCTGCTGATTGATACTTATAAAAGTTATAAGTAAAGTAACTATTTAGAAATTGCATGCTATTAAATATTGTGAATTTGGTTAACAAAAGCTTAATTAGGTCTACTGCCTAGATTAGATTAGATTAGGCCTAAGATAATAAAAGTGAAGGGAAATATATTTTTGAAGCAATCTTGCAATAAAAACATGCCTTTTTACAACAAATTTTCATTTATTTTCTTTAATCAGCTTTATATACAAAAATAATGCATTGAATTTAATGGAATTTAAGAATATTTACCACATACAATTTAAAAAAAAATTTTTGTGTGTGTATACATATATATAACCTATATGGCATTAGGGATTTCATTTTTAAAAATGTTAGGGGAGTGCCCTTTTTTCAACTGAGCCCCTGCCCTTCTGAAAGTCTGTGCACGTCACTGGGTTAGCTTGTATTTTCACGTAATTAACGTGTTCCATATCATGAGGTAAGGTTTACTGCATAACAAGAGTAAGTCTATCTTCGCATTTTGAATGCAAATCGTGACGTAGAAAAGGACATACACTGTATTCCACAAATTCGTATTCGTGAATGATTTTAAACTTTTAACCAAGACTGTATCTTCAAAATAAACCTTACTGATAATTATTATCAGTACACACTTGAAAACTTGTCGATCGATTTTTACAAACTAGTTGGTGATTCTATATAATTTGAGTGCGCTGATCTAAAAAATATAGTTAGTTTTTCCCTATCACGTATGGTTTTCTTACTACAGGGTGTGTCAGAAATCCCCATTTATCCCCAAATGTGAACCATCTTATCGAGACCAACATTGGATTGTACGTGCTAAACCATAAATTTTGTTGTTATAGACTACAGTAACGCTTACATAATAATGTAGGGTAAATATATATAACAACCAGTCCCGTTCCCAGCAAAATACTCTCCCCTCCCATCAATGGGTGGTTAACATTTGGGGACAGATGAGGTATTACAACACCCCTTGTAGCACGAAATCTTTAGGTGATAGAGTAAAACCTAATTAAAGCAGAATTAAATAGCTCCTAGCTCTTGGACAAGCATATTGCTTGTTTATGAAAGAAACAAAATATATTTACCTTCTTTACTTGTACCAAGCGAAGTATGTGTCGGATGCCAATAAATTGTTCTCCTGCAATCTAGACCCCAAAAGTTCTGCAGAGTCCTTAGGCAGATTTAAATCCCTGACTAAGTCATTTAGTTCTTGATTGGGTTAATGGTTTAGGATCTCGGTCAGCTGTTGGCTGTTCATAAACATCATCATTGTCTGGATTTGGAGCTGAGTCAGAACCTGAATTGTATTGATCCAGACTCTCGGGTGGGTGGGGAATAGGAACTTCTGGACCATGGGGTACCGGCCTTATTGCAGATGGAAGACTTGGGTATTGAAGGCTCTCTTTATTCTTTGCATTATAACCTTTAACATTGCAAGAACAGAAGTAGCAGTCGTCGGTATGGTTTCTAGGCTCGCGCCATACCATAGGGATCCCAAATGGCAAACTTTTCTTTTTACCTTTGCTCCAATTCCTTAGTGCCGCAACACACGTAAGACAAACCTTGTGTGGAGCCCAACTTTTGTCTTGATCTCCTAATTTAATTCCGAAATAAGCATGATAAGTTCTCTTAATGAAGGTCGTTACATTTGTCCTTTGTTTTACAACAACATACCGACCACCAGTAGTGGGCACCGTTAACCAAAAAGTTAACTTCGATAACGATAATCCGTTAACCCCAATTTTTAACTCCGATAACGATAATCCGATAATTTTACTACAAAGTTAACGGAAGTTAACGATAATCCGTTAACGATAACTATTTCTTTACTAACATTTAAAAAAATCAAGGAAAAAAGCTTTAAAACCCATAGAAAATGTTTATTTATGCAAAATCCAACAATAAATAGGTATTTAACTGTATTTTTATCAAGTTTTGCAACTTTTTTGCTTAATAACTTTTTTTTTATTTTTAATAAAAAATCTACTGATTACATGTTTTGAAACCCTTGTAACCACTAACCATTAACTAAATTTTAATTTACCAGAGAATTATTATGGCGGGAACTGAAAGGTAAAATTAAATTTTAGGCACATTTTATTAAAGACTATGACACAATGTGCTGGTTGCCCTTCAGAAAGACCAACTTCTCAAAGTTAGGCCCAACTGCCAGTCTTGACCTCTTGGGCCTCAGGATGTCCTTGCCGAGAGAGAAGAGCCGTTCCACTGCGGCAGAGGACGGAATTGGCAGACTGAAGTTATGGCGGTTTGAATTCATTCGCGGAGCGGTGATCTTCCGTGAATGACTCCTCGCAGTTAACGTGTTAACGGACTAAATATCGAGTTATCGGAAGTTAACTGGTCCGATAACGATAAATGGAAATTAACTTCCGTTAATAGTCCGTTAAAAAAAAGTTAACTTCGTTAATTAACTGTTATCGGATTAACGCTTTAGTGCCCAACACTGCCGACCACAAATATAACAAAATATGTCTGGACTATGGGTACATCCTCTAGAAGCCATTATTAAAATTTTAAAGACGTAATGTTAGAATTATATATATCTGAAAAATATGAAAAAACGAAATTAATTAAAGATAAAAAAGGTAAAAAATTACAAAACGCCCCAAAATTGTTTTGCTAATAACTTTAAAACTGTGGGTGATAGAAAAAAACTGGTAGCATTTTTAATTCAGCGCAGCGAACTGCTTCAGAATCACAACTCAAAATAAAGAAATCGATTTCATGCAGACCGGTGGCGCGCTCTTCATAAGTATGCTTC
The DNA here is from genome assembly GCA_023014485.1 of Bathynomus jamesi. Taxonomy (NCBI): domain Eukaryota; kingdom Metazoa; phylum Arthropoda; class Malacostraca; order Isopoda; family Cirolanidae; genus Bathynomus; species Bathynomus jamesi. Next base: position 91,855 of record JAJOZX010009987.1, on the reverse strand, counting down.
TTTGCAAATAACAAAAAAAAAGGGCCTAAATAAATGGGCCTATTCTCTCTACATGTCTGGCCTTTCACCAACCGTTCTTTCTCGAAAGGACGTTACAGGATGAAGGTAATCGAAATAAGAAAACGTTATGTATGTAGCGGCAAAGACACCTTCAAATACTTTCGTGATTTCCACTTGACAATAAGTCCGCTGTTTCATCGACACAACCACGACCAAGATGACGTCACATAGTGAGATTCACTCAAGACATTCCCTCTGCCCTGAACGACACACCTCGACCTCGTTATAAGGGACTCCCAGGCAGAGATGGACAGTAACGCGTTACATGTAACGACGTTACGTAACGAACGTTACAAAAGTAACTAGTAACGGTAACGCCTGAAAGATTTTCAAATGTATCACTGTAACGGTAACGCTTTGCAAATTTTGTATCAATGTAACGGATTTTTTCGTTACTCGTTACATGTATAAAGCTTATAAACCCAAGAAAAAATTGATACACACGGAAATTACGAAAAAAACTTTCGATCAAAATTTAACTAACTCGCTTGAAACTGCTGTAAGGAAAATAATAAGAATTTTTAAATCAAAACGTCTATCTTCGCCGCGTACGCTCAATGCCCAACTGTAAAGACGTAATAATACTACAGTATAGTGCTTTGTGCTGACGTGTTCGGCTTCATAATCATAAATAATGTTGAGCTTCATATTCTCTTATTACCCTATTGTGTTTGTGATCGATGTTCTGTTTATATGTACCATAAATTATAACAAAATCGGTACCATATCGATGACTATAACCGACATTCATTTACTGTTTAATACATTTTATTTTTAACAACTACTGAATTAGTTCCATACGCGTGCTTGCACTGACGAGTGGCAACACAGATCACCGTGTTGCTAACCCGTAGGGCCATAAAATATCATTCAGTAGCAGGTTGAATGCCAGACAGTGGAATATCAAATGCAACTAGTTACTTGTAACGTCGTTACATCGATCGAGTAACGGTAACGCTTTAAGGATTTTCAAAAGTAACGATGTAACGGTAACGCCGAGTACATTTTCGACGTGTAACGAGTAACGGTAACGCCGCCCAATTTAATGTAACGGTGCCCATCATTGCTCCCAGGTACGACGCCTCAATCGCATCTCGATTTCTCCCTCTAAAGAACTCCAGTGACACGAGAGATATCACCATGTAACAACGTGTAACAGGCCCCATTGGCCTGGGGTCATTCGCCTAACTTTATATAAAGACTTTCATTACCTCGTGCGTATTATAATATTGAAGTCATTATTCAAGTGCACATTTATACATTTCAACTAAACTTGCATTCAAACAACTGCAATCTTTATTTGCCTCACTTATATATCATTTATTTTGTTTAATAAAGGAACAAAACTCACTCCATTAATTTCCTAATTAATAATATTATTTGATCTGAAAAGATCATGGTGACCCCGGGCTTCAAGCAATCATAATCATTAACATTAACCTAATTATCTTAATTAACATCATTATAGTGCCAATGAGGCACCATATGTATTACTAATGTTTTTATTGTTTTATTTTAAATTGATGTATGATAGGTATAAACACTGGTGTAATTACAGGTATAGGCAAAGGAATAGTAGATAAGTTTCTTGTTAAAGAACTATATGGAATTGAACTTTGAATTATATATATTATATATATATATAATATATATATATATATATATATATCGGGTCGGCAAGAAAAAAAGGGAGACCTCGAACTTTGGCTGTAAAATCCAAAGCTATGGTCAGATTTCAATATTTTTTTCACCCCCACAACTAAGTAAATTTCTTATGCGGTGAGCGGATTTCAAAGAAAACTAATGAAAATTACGGATTTATTGAACATTTCTTTATACCACTGGAAATTCTCCATTTACTCTACTAGTGCATTGTAAGTGCAGATAAAAAGTTACAAAATACTCACATGTGTTGCTACCTTGATGTTAAAAAAAAACTGCTCGATAAGTTTACTACAAACTACAACCTTTTTCAGTCTAGGATGGAACTCATCTATGGCTTTATTGATTTGTTCTTGTGGTAGCTCATCCCATTTTTCCAGAAGAAGCTGTCGTAAATGAGCGACATTTCTTACTTTGACCTGATAAATTCTGTGACAAATTTTCCCCAAAGGCCGTAATCGGCAGGATTTAAATCAGGACTGTTTGGTGGTCAAATTTAATACCGCTACCTGTTATTCTTTTGATATCTCCTGTTTTACCGATTTTCTTGAGAAGCTTGTCTAAACCTCCTGCAGTTGGCTTACGTTAATTAAAATCGCTTTAATTATGAACTTGAACCTATGATTAGCAAGATTTTTCTGGAATATTCGCCATAAATCCAATTTCTTAGCTAAAATGGTAAAAGATAGCATACAAACCATAAAATTACCTAGTACTAACATACTAAAATTTCATGGTTCTATGTACCGTATTTGCCGAGATATGAAGGATTTAAAAAGTTTCCCTTTTTTTTTGCCGACCCGATATCTATATATATATATATATATATATATATATATATATATATATATATATATATATATATATAATATATATATTAGGGCGGTTCATGCAATAGGGGTGAAAAATTTTATTGCAGGTAAGTCACTGAGCATGTGGATTTTTTAATTCTACTTGTTACAAAAACCTTCATGGCAAATTTCTACTTTGGTAGCAAAACTTTTAGTGGGTACTCAAGCTCATGAGACACGGAAAAAGATCAGCTAAGGAGGACAGTGACAGTAGAAACGGGAGTTCCAGCATTCCCTGTCTCCTGCCTAACGTCCCCCTTGGAGTTCTTTCCTGGTCGATTGGTGTCTACAATCTCCTCCTGGTTTAGCTTTGTTTCGTTTGAAACCTTGTCGGAAAACAAAGATGAAAATGGTTGAAGCGGCAAATTTATTACAGAGAGGAACACTAAAGAAAGATCGGAGAAAATACAAAGGAAACGTTTCAGTAGAGAGGATGGATTTCTCAGACTTTGTCAATTCAGCGTCATTCAAGTTATTTGATACTTTCAAGATCAGCCGAGGGTTCTGAGGACATCTCCTGATTAGTGGAAAAATCACCAAGACGACAGACAATCCCTCCTATCCATGTAAAGACTCAATGTTATCAACGACAGTGCTGAAAGGGGGCGTGTCCATGATAAAGAATTTCAATGCAACCATTACCAAAGCCGAGACTCAAAAGCAGTTCCTCTTACACGTAGTGGAAATGCGCCGGCACTAATTTCCTGACCACAATAAGTCGACATTGGCCACCGGTAAATGTTCAGGCGACTAGATTTCATGTATGATATTAAGGTGATATCAATGCATTTGTGCCATCACTGAACGTTATATTGTGCGAATTCATTGGTTATCTAAATGTTATTTATCCAATTCACCCACTGTATGTATTGTAATGCTTGAGTACCGAGTAAATACTCTCGGATTCCACTCAAACTCGTTTCAGAGTTTTATGTTCTTAAGTCTAATAAAAAAAAAGTACATGCTGGCTTGAATTTTTAATTTTCGTTTACTGTGTATATATATACACAGTATATTAAACAAAAAATACACCAGCAGGACTCGAACTCGGGACCTCGTGAGTAGGAGTCACGATCGTTACCACCAAACTACATTTAACCGGAAAGGAGGACATATTAACTCCTATCTCGTCGACATTTTTGTTTCATACAAAAACTACTTGTTATTCAATATACAGGGTGTTCCATTAATCTTGAAACCATATCATTGCTCCTGAAGCAGTATAACGAGGTTAAAAATTCAATGACAGAAGTTAAACACCAACAGATAATTGATAACCAGAAAACTGCATTATTTCTAGAACAATTTCGCTCCGAGTAAGATGCAGTGAAAGCATGTGCAGTAAGACCATCATACGCCCAGGAGGCAACAAACCCGATTAGGTATGTGGCGAGCAGGGGGATTGGGAATATTACCCCTATTCTCAAGTCCTCCCTCCCGCGGCGGTTAATGTAAAACATATCACGAGGTTAAAACGAGTAGTTCCCCTCTTCAGCATGAGGAGTCACTGGTCCCTGAGACTGCCAATGCAAGTCTTCCTGAAAATGGAGCCAACACCGACGGGAGTTACGCGCTTGGAGGTGTGTTGCCACCGTCACCTCCATCGTCACTGTTAGCGGGGGAAGGACACCTGAGTACTCGTATGGAAAAACTATACGCACTCACAACATGGTATCATATGTGGTACATTTATTTCATAATTAAATATAAATTATTAATTAATTGAATTAAATATCTATACAAAAATGCCTCGGGATTGGCGACATAGCCTATTGGGAATGAAATAATTGAATTGCCATACGTACAAAGAACCTGTATGTATGAATCAGCCCCACATAGCAACAAGAAAACCCAATTTATTGTTTAGTCTACCAAAAAAGTAGACACAACAAAATCTTGCTAGATCGGCAAATAATACACCAGAACCAAGGAACGGCTCTCAGGGCTGTTTATGTTACAGCGAAGCTTTAAACTGGGAGGATGTCTTTGTCCCCCCTCTAGTTCTGAGTGAATTCCTTATAATATAAAACCTAAGACTATAAAAGGATAGGCCTATTCCTTCAGGGGTTTATATAGTGACTGCCTATATTAATTACCTTAAGTAAATTCGCCGCGAAACTCATCGTGGCGGCCCTACACCGAAAATGATCGTAACGCCCTACATCGAACAAACAAAGGACCCAGCAAAAATAAGGTGAGGCAATTTCAGTTTTCATTAACATAAGGTTTCGCCAATCCGGGCGCTAAATTACCGTAATCACTTAAATATAAAACGGTCCTTTAAACACCTACATATTTATAACTCTCTAACGAAAAAGCATAGGGCTTTTGTCGGTAACCCTCCACTGATCTGTTGGAAATTTCACGGATGAGGGCACAGGCAATCAACCCATAGCCCTATATAGTTTTTTCAATGGTGGCCCGGTGTATGGGGAACTAACCCCTCTAAAATTTACACTGACACACGCGGTGGCTAGGCTTACCTCATTGGCCTAACCCTAATTTCAACCATAACCCCACTATAGTTTTCATATAGTGGCCTAAAACTGGGAACCGATTCCTTTACCTTTACACTAATCGAAAACAAAGGCTTGTTCATTTAACAGGCATAACTTATTTTAGGTCCTAAAAAATAGGCCCGCAACATTAAGCCTATTTAATAGGTCCTACTCTTCAAATTCAAAACTAAGCCTTGTTAATTTAACAGGCTTAACTCATTTGAGGTCCTATAAAATAATAGGCCCAAACATAAGCCTACTTGGTAGGCCCAACAAATAGGCCTATTTAGTAGGCCCACCTAACTTTACCTTACATAATAGGCCTACCTCTTAAAGTAGGCCTTACTCTTTACACTCAAGGCCTATCCTAATTAAAAACACTAAATTTATAATTGAACCTGTGGTGTAGGTTATAAAATTTATTCAGCAATTTAACTTACTCATTAACATCACAAAATTCGACTCAGAACTGTAACATCACAAAATTCGACTCGAACTGTAACATCACAAAATTCGACTCGAACTGTAACATCACAAAATTCGACTCGAACTGTAACATCACAAAATTCGACTCGAACTGTAACATCACAAAATTCGACTCGAACTGTAACATCACAAAATTCGACTCGAACTGTAACATCACAAAATTCGACTCGAACTGTAACATCACAAAGACCTAAAGCAATTGCACGAATTCAAACCTACCCACCTAACACCTATTCGTGACCCTATTCCAACCTATTCCGAAGTCCTATTTGACATATAGGCATACCAAGTCCTATTTGACATATAGGCCCAACCTATTCAAGTCCTATTTGACATATAGGCCAACCTATTCCAAGTCCTATTTGACATATAGGCCCAACCTATTCTAAGTCCTATTTGACATATAGGCCCAAACCTATTCGAAGTCCTATTTGACATATAGGCCCAACCTATTCAAGTCCTATTTGACATATAGGCCCAACCTATTCTATTCAAGTCCTATTTGACATATAGGCCCAACCTATTCCTAAGTCCTATTTGACATATAGGCCCAACCTATTCAAGTCCTATTTGACATATAGGCCCAACCTATTCCAAGTCCTATTTGACCAATATAGGCCCAACCTATTCCAATTCCTATTTGACCAATATAGGCCCAACCTATTCCAATTCGACATATAGGCATAAAACAGACAAGGCTTGATATAAGGGCCTCAAATGCAACGTTTGAGGATCTTTACTCAGCCAAATTGATTAACCTAACCCAAAACCCAAAAATAAAACCCTATAACAAAATACACATTTACACACATACGTACGGTACAGTATATAAATATATACATACGACTTCAAACATCCAATTCTTCTTTTAAAGGAAGAATCACAACAGATTTCATCAACAGACACATACATTCCTTGCAAACAGATTGGATTCCTTCAAAACCCCAAAACCTTCCAGACCTACCTGTAGGATACACAACATTTACTCATTCATAACTACGGGTATTAACTTCATTGGAGTGGTGAATCCAAGTTTTGAAGACCAACTGGATTCGGAGGAATGACATCACACACACACACACACACACTACTCTTTCATGTGTCTCAAACACAACAACCTGTCTAAACATAACCAAGGATCGGAGAGTAAAAGCTTTTATTGCTGCGCTCTGATTCTGTGCACATAATTTTGTGCCAAAAATTATATGGTTAGACAGTGACACGTACAAACAAACTACTCTACTCAAAGGGCTATGGCCTACCTTGGCCATAGCCCAACAAATTCATCAAAGGGCTGATGGCCTACCTTGGCCATAGCCCAACAAATTCATCAAAGGGCTGATGGCCTACCCTTGGCCATAGCCCAACAAATTCATCAAAGGGCTGATGGCCTACCCTTGGCCATAGCCCAACAAATTCATCAAAGGGCTGATGGCCTACCTTGGCCATAGCCCAACAAATTCATCAAAGGGCTGATGGCCTACCCTTGGCCATAGCCCAACAAATTCATCAAAGGGTTGATGGCCTACCCTTGGCCATAGCCCAACAAATTCATCAAAGGGCTGATGGCCTACCTTGGCCATAGCCCAACAAATTCATCAAAGGGCTGATGGCCTACCTTGGCCATAGCCCAACAAATTCATCAAAGGGCTGACCTACCTTGGCCATAGCCCAACAAATTCATCAAAGGGCTGATGGCCTACCTTGGCCATAGCCCAACAAATTCATCAAAGGGCTGATGGCCTACCTTGGCCATAGCCCAACAAATTCATCAAAGGGCTGATGGCCTACCCTTGGCCATAGCCCAACAAATTCATCAAAGGGCTGATGGCCTACCCTTGGCCATAGCCCAACAAATTCATCAAAGGGCTTGGCCTACCTTGGCCATAGCCCAACAACAAATTCATCAAAGGGCTGATGGCCTACCTTGGCCATAGCCCAACAAATTCATCAAAGGGCTGATGGCCTACCCTTGGCCATAGCCCAACAAATTCATCAAAGGGCTGATGGCCTACCTTGGCCATAGCCCAACAAATTCATCAAAGGGCTGATGGCCTACCTTGGCCATAGCCCAACAAATTCATCAAAGGGCTGATGGCCTACCTTGGCCATAGCCCAACAAATTCATCAAAGGGCTGATGGCCTACCTTGGCCATAGCCCAACAAATTCATCAAAGGGCTGATGGCCTACCTTGGCCATAGCCCAACAAATTCATCAAAGGGCTGATGGCCTACCTTGGCCATAGCCCAACAAATTCATCAAAGGGCTGATGGCCTACCTTGGCCATAGCCCAACAAATTCATCAAAGGGCTGATGGCCTACCTTGGCCATAGCCCAACAAATTCATCAAAGGGCTTGGCCTACCTTGGCCATAGCCCAACAAATTCATCAAAGGGCTGATGGCCTACCTTGGCCATAGCCCAACAAATTCATCAAAGGGCCTTGGCCTACCTTGGCCATAGCCCAAAATTCATCAAAGGGCTGATGGCCTACCTTGGCCATAGCCCAACATATTCATCAAGGGCTGATGGCCTCACTTGGCCATAGCCCAACAACATCAAGGGTCTTGTGGCCTCCCTTGGCCAGAGACCAAACAACAAGGGTCTTGTGGCCTCCTTTGGCCAGAGACCAAACAAAAAGGGTCTTGTGGCCTCCCTTGGCCATAGGCCAAACAACACAAAAACAGTACAGGATTCAAAGCCCCAAGCCCTCCAGATCTACCTGTGGAGGAGTAAATTTACTCCACTAAAACTACGGGTATTGACTAGTCTGAAGTGGTAGGAGGTTTGAATACAGTACAAACTCTTTCTAATTCTCCTAAATTAAATGAACAAATAACAAAAGACAACAATGGGAACATTGAACCAAACAATTACACGAAAACACTTGGAATGCTTTGGTTTTTAAAACAGAATTCCGAACACGATGACACTCTTTGCACAAAGAGTTATAACTTAAATCCAAATGCCGATACAAAAAGACAAGTGCTTTCAGAATCATCCAAAATTTTCGACCCCATTGGATTATATTTACCAGCAACCATAAGATCCAAAACCCTTTTGCAAGACTTATGGAAAAAGAAAATTGATTGGGATGAACCACTTTCAGTGGAAGACCAACTTCATTGGAAAAAATTAGCCACAGACTTGAACAAAGTTCAAGACATCTACGTACCAAGATGTGCTGGCTACAGATTGAAATCGCAAACACTACACATTTTTACAGATGCCAGCACACAAGCTTACGGGTGTTGTGCCTATTTAACAAGTGAAAATGAAAGTAACTTGGTTTATTCAAAGGCAAAAGTGGCACCCTTAAACCAAAAAAAACTGTACCACAACTTGAATTATTAGCTGTCTCATTGGGAGTTAAAACAGCAAACTTTCTTTCACAAGTGTATAAAGAAGTTGACATAACAAACATTTACTTAAGGACAGACAGTCAAATTTGTCTAACATGGGTGACCAACACAGATACAACTTCTTGCAAAAATATTTGTGAAAAACAGACTAACAGAAATCAAAACTGCAAACACAAACCTTGGTATCAAATTTAGGTACATAAAAACAAAAGAGAATCCTGCAGACTTTTTGACAAGAGGGCTCTCTTACAAGCTGTTGAAAACAAATAAAATCTGGTATGAAGGGCCCGAATGGCTAACATGTGAGGATCTTTGGCCAGCCAAAGTAGTTAACCTCACACTCAACTCTACAACAACTGAAAAGATCACTGAGGACAAACCTATATTTGACTATCACCTTTATTCAGACCTAAACAAACTCTTGAGAATTACAGTCTATTGCTGCAAGTTTGTCAATAGCTACCTTCTCAAACACTGTCCTCAGAAAGCCTTTTCTAACTTAACAGAAACTGCAACAAAATACTGGCTCAAACAGATACAAGCTTCAGAATTTGACAAGGAGTTGAAGTATCTTAGGTCCAGTAGCACATTAAACAAAGGTATTCCTTCACTTGTCATGGATCTAAATCTGTACCTGGATACAGAGGGTCTGATAAGGTGTAAAGGAAGGCTTAACAAGTCAACTTTGACTTACAACTCTAAGCACCCAATTCTTCTTCCAAGGAGAAATCACTTCACAAAACTCATCATCAGGGATACCCACAACAAAATACACCACATGGGAGTCCCACAAACCCTGACAGAGCTGAGAAAAACTTACTGGCTACCAAAGGGTAGAACTGAAACAAAGAAAATTTTAAACACATGCATTCCTTGTAAACGTATCCATTCACGACCCTTTAAGACCCCAAGCCCTCCAGACCTACCTGTGGAACGAGTAACATTTACTCGGCCATTTGAAACCACGGGTATTGACTACACTGGAGCGGTAAATGTGAGTTTTGGAGACAAAATGGATTCAAAGGAATACAAAGTGTACATTGTACTCTTCACCTGTGCTGCCACACGTGCCATATGTCTAGACATAGTAGAAGATCTGACAGCAGAAGCTTTTATTGCTGCTTTCAGACGATTTTGTGCACACAATTCTGTACCCAAAACTATATGGTCAGACAATGCCACATACTTCAAATCTGGTGAAAGAATTATTCATCAGATTTGTGACAGTGAAACAGTACAAACTCATTTAACCAAACACAACATAACCTGGAAGTACATTCCTGTTAATACACCATGGTATGGTTCAATTTGGGAAAGAAACATACAAACTGTAAAGAACTGCCTTAAAAAGACTATTGGGACAAAACATCTACAACTTTTTGAACTCATGACTATTCTGTCAGAAATTGAAAATGTTGTCAACAACAGACCATTAACTTATGTGGGAGATGGTATTAATGAGCCAGAACCTCTCACACCAAACCACCTAATTAAGGGAGAAACAGTAAACATGTTACCAGAATCTGAACATAACAGTACAGAGGATCCAGATTGGGAAATAGGACACAAAGAACTCAACACAAAATACCAACATTTGACACAAATCAAGACTCAATTTATAACAAAATGGAGAGAAGAATACTTAACAAGTCTTAGAGAAAGACATAAACAATTAACAAAACAAAGTTGGAATGATTCAGTCAAAATTGGGGACATTGTGTTGATACATGACAAGACACCAAGACAACATTGGTCAATGGGAAAAGTCTTGGAACTCAAAACTGGTGAAGACGAAGTTACCAGGGTTGTAAAACTGAAAACAGCAACTGGTGAACCACCAGAGATATCACATTACTATATCCTTTGGAGTGTGGGGCTAAATTAGAACCATTACCCCAAAGGATGGATCAGGATACTATTGGGGAGGAATCTCTCAATGTGCCTGATGTAACTCAGACTAAACCAGACAGGCCTCAAAGAAAGACTGCTTTGAAAGCCAGAAAACTTTTACAAGAAAAAATTAAGACTGGTGACTTATAAAACTTACACAAACTGAGCAAAGTTAAAATGCTTAATAACTTTACTTTAATCCCATAAATTTCCTATACCTAAAGGGAGTCAAACTGATTGACATAACTTTAACTAAACTTGAGAAGTTGGCCTCTTGAACTTTCTATTTGAATAGGTCTTGAGTAACCTCTCTTCCTAAATTTCTACTTCATTCTTTTCAATCCATTTCACATGGTTTAAAACACAGTTTATCAAAAAATTTGATCTATAACATACAAATTTTTCTCCGGCCCCCCCCAGTATATGGAAAAACTATACGCACTCACAACATGGTATCATATGTGGTACATTTATTTCATAATTAAATATAAATTATTAATTAATTGAATTAAATATCTATACAAAATTGCCTCGGGATTGGCGACATAGCCTATTGGGAATGAAATAATTGAATTGCCATACGTACAAAGAACCTGTATGTATGAATCAGCCCCACATAGCAACAAGAAAACCCAATTTATTGTTTAGTCTACCAAAAAGTAGACACAACAAAATTTGCTAGTTCGGCAAATAATACACCAGAACCAAGGAACGGCTCTCAGGGCTGTTTATGTTACAGCGAAGCTTTAAACTGGGAGGATGTCTTTGTCCCCCTCTAGTTCTGAGTGAATTCCTTATAATATAAAACCTAAGACTAAAAGGATAGGCCTATTCCTTCAGGGGTTTATATAGTGACTGCCTATATTAATTACCTTAAGTAAATTCGCCGCGTAACCCATCGTGGCGGCCCTACACCGAAATGATCGTAACGCCCTACATCGAAGCAAACAAAGACCCAGCAAAAATAAGGTGAGGCAATTTCAGTTTTCATTAACATAAGGTTCGCAATCCGCGCTAAATTACCGTAATCACTTAAATATAAAAGGTCCTTTAACAACCTACATATTTATAACTCTCTAACGAAAAAAGCATAGGGCTTTTGTCGGTAACCCTCCACTGACGTCTGTTGGAAATTTCCAACGGATGAGGGCACAGGCAATCAACCCATAGCCCTATATAGTTTTTTCAAAACTCGTAAGCACCTTGTGGGGTAGTTCCCCCTCCTACCCTTGTAGAAGGGGGAAAAATGCAAAATAAATGGAATACCCTGTGTGTGTGTATATATATATATATATATATATATATATATATAATCATGCGGGTTGCTTCTACAGAGCTTCAATTTAATATTTAGGAGAAATCCAATGACAAGGAGAAATGTAAATGCCATGAAAAGTCTTCTTTAATGCGCAACGTTTCGAGCAAATACGCTCATCTTCAGGCTGTATGATAACAATGTGAAATTAAAATCAATAATTGAATGAAAAACAAGACAAAGAAAATTTCTATAACCTATTCATAAAGCAAACTTTAAAAGACTGAAAAACGAGGGTTAAATTCTAAGTTATACAGATTTACATTTAAAATTAAGAAGCTATTTTTAAATACATATATTAAATGTGAAATTAATACACTGGAAAAATTAACAATAGTACACTGGAATAATGAAACTAACTAACCTTTCATTGCAATTTCCGAGGCTAGACTGATTTAAGCAAAGGCAAAACGAGAAAACATAAGATAAGATAAGATAAGATAAGATAAGATGGTGAGGGCGATTGGGGAAGGGGGGATTATAAGGAATTGGGGAAGGAGGAGGGATTATAAAAAGTTTAAAGGGACAGCTGATGAGTCAACATTTAGCGTAGGGGTTAAAGTTTTAATGTAAAGCGATTCCAAAATTCTAAGTGAGTTGGGACAAGTATTACAACCAAGAATTTTAAAATTAATTGTCTAAAGTGACATCAGTTTTACATTTTATACTGTGTTCCCGAATACTAGAAACTTCTTTAGTTTTTAAAATTTTACCTGTTCGGCCACTTATTCCCATATGCGAATAAAATCTAGCCCTGAGAGAGCGAACAGTGCTGCCAATGTAATTCCCAAGGAGACACCTAGGGCAGGTAAATAAATATACAACACCGCTACGCAACGAGTCAGGGGTTCGATCCTTCGCTGAGAAAAAGCTACCTAAAGACGTTTTATTAATAAATATGATGCGGAAATCAGTATGATAAAAAATTTCCTTAACAACTTTGTAAATTTAAGCTTAAATTCCTTATTCAAAGGACCCATTTCAGGTACCAAGAAATATTTTATATCCTTCGGCACTGTAATACAAGGAAGTTGAGGGCTATAAACATTATTTAAGAAGGATCTAATTAGTTTATCTACATATTGAACAGGAAAACTATTATTGGTAAAGTATGATCTTAGATTATTAAATTCATCATTAAGTAAGGTAAAACTAGAGGTCAAATTATATCCTCTGAACAGGAGAGTTTTAATACAAGACATCTTATAGTTGAAATCAGTAAAACTAAAAAAATTCATGCCCAAACCAGTGAAAGTGGGTTTCCTGTAAACTGATGTAGTAATAAAATCACCGTTTTTCGAAATTAAAAGATCTAAAAAGGGAAGGGAGCCATTTTTCTCAGTTTCCATTGTATACGTTATATTGGGGTGCAAAGAATTTAGGAAGTTAAAGAACTGTTGCGCTTGGACCGCATTATCAAAGACAGCTATCGAATCATCAACGAAGCGTCGATAGAAAATTGGCTTGAGATGAGTGGGAGATTGACTAAAAATTACACTTTCTAAATGGGTCATAAAAAAATCAGCTGCTAACGGTCCGACAGGTGATCCCATCCCTACACCATCAATTTGTTGGTAAACCTTATTGTTGAAAGTAAAATAGCATTGTTTGAAGACCAATTCTAAAAGTTCCTTAAAATGAGACAATGAAAAACCATGAAAAATATCAACCGAGCTAAAAACCCTATCAAAATAATGGCAATAGTTTCAGATACAGGTACATTTGTGAAAAGCGACTTTACATCAAAGCTGACAAAAAACTTTTTTGAATCGAAGTTCTCACCAAGAAGGTCTTTTTGGAATTCAAACGAGTTATTTATAGTGTAAGCATTTTTCGCAAAGGGTGACAGGAGACGAACAACAAATTTTGCCAATTGAAAGGTGGGTAAGTTATACGAAGCTAAAATAGGACGGAGAGGTGTTCCAACTTTATGGATTTTAGGCAAACAGTATAATTGAGCAAGATTAGCACCAGATGCGAACAACTGTCAGTTCTCAAATTTAACTCAAGAATTTTTTCATAAACTTAGAAATCTTAAATTTCAATCTTTCATATTTAGGAAGAGTGATTTGCAGTGTATTAAGAATTTGGCAAAGAACCAGGAGATTGTCGTGACTAGACCGGACAAGGGTAACGGAGTGGTTATTTTGAATAAATCGGACTACATAAACAAAACTAATGAAATCCTAAGTGATCTTACTAAATTCAAACAAATTCTTGAACCTGTCAATAAAGTCATTGTAAGGTTAGAAGACCAGGTTAATAGATTTCTGTCACGACTAAAGTCCTTAAAGATAATAAAAAACGATACTTACTCTCAGTTGTTCGCATCTGGTGCTAATCTTGCTCAATTATACTGTTTGCCTAAAATCCATAAAGTTGGAACACCTCTCCGTCCTATTTTAGCTTCGTATAACTTACCCACCTTTCAATTGGCAAAATTTGTTGTTCGTCTCCTGTCACCCTTTGCGAAAAATGCTTACACTATAAATAACTCGTTTGAATTCCAAAAAGACCTTCTTGGTGAGAACTTCGATTCAAAAAAGTTTTTTGTCAGCTTTGATGTAAAGTCGCTTTTCACAAATGTACCTGTATCTGAAACTATTGCCATTATTTTAGATAGGGTTTTTAGCTCGGTTGATATTTTTCATGGTTTTTCATTGTCTCATTTTAAGGAACTTTTAGAATTGGTCTTCAAACAATGCTATGTTACTTTCAACAATAAGGTTTACCAACAAATTGATGGTGTAGGGATGGGATCACCTGTCGGACCGTTAGCAGCTGATTTTTTTATGACCCATTTAGAAAGTGTAATTTTTAGTCAATCTCCCACTCATCTCAAGCCAATTTTCTATCGACGCTTCGTTGATGATTCGATAGCTGTCTTTGATAATGCGGTCCAAGCGCAACAATTCTTTAACTTCCTAAATTCTTTGCACCCCAATATAACGTATACAATGGAAACTGAGAAAAATGGCTCCCTTCCCTTTTTAGATCTTTTAATTTCGAAAAACGGTGATTCTATTACTACATCAGTTTACAGGAAACCCACTTTCACTGGTTTGGGCATGAATTTTTTTAGTTTTACTGATTTCAACTATAAGATGTCTTGTATTAAAACTCTCCTGTTCAGAGGATATAATTTGACCTCTAGTTTTACCTTACTTAATGATGAATTTAATAATCTAAGATCATACTTTACCAATAATAGTTTTCCTGTTCAATATGTAGATAAACTAATTAGATCCTTCTTAAATAATGTTTATAGCCCTCAACTTCCTTGTATTACAGTGCCGAAGGATATAAAATATTTCTTGGTACCTGAAATGGGTCCTTTGAATAAGGAATTTAAGCTTAAATTTACAAAGTTGTTAAGGAAATTTTTTTATCATACTGATTTCCGCATCATATTTATTAATAAAACGTCTTTAGGTAGCTTTTTCTCAGCGAAGGATCGAACCCCTGACTCGTTGCGTAGCGGTGTTGTATATTTATTTACCTGCCCTAGGTGTCTCCTTGGGAATTACATTGGCAGCACTGTTCGCTCTCTCAGGGCTAGATTTTATTCGCATATGGGAATAAGTGGCCGAACAGGTAAAATTTTAAAAACTAAAGAAGTTTCTAGTATTCGGGAACACAGTATAAAATGTAAAACTGATGTCACTTTAGACAATTTTAAAATTCTTGGTTGTAATACTTGTCCCAACTCACTTAGAATTTTGGAATCGCTTTACATTAAAACTTTGACCCCTACGCTAAATGTTGACTCATCAGCTGTCCCTTTAAACTTTTTATAATCCCTCCTCCTTCCCCAATTCCTTATAATCCCCCTTCCCCAATCGCCCTCACCATCTTATCTTATCTTATCTTATCTTATCTTATGTTTTCTCGTTTTGCCTTTGCTTAAATCAGTCTAGCCTCGGAAATTGCAGTGAAAGGTTAGTTAGTTTCATTATTCCAGTGTACTATTGTTAATTTTTCCAGTGTATTAATTTCACATTTACTATATGTATTTAAAAATAGCTTCTTAATTTTAAATGTAAATCTGTATAACTTAGAATTTAACCCTCTTTTTTCAGCCTTTTAAAGTTTGCCTTTATGAATAGGTTATAGAAATTTTCTTTGTCTTGTTTTTCATTCAATTATTGATTTTAATTTCACATTGTTATCATACAGCCTGAAGATGAGCGTATTTGCTCGAAACGTTGCGCATTAAAGAAGACTTTTCATGGCATTTACATTTCTCCTTGTCATTGGATTTCTCCTAAATATATATAATATATATATATAATATATATATATATATATATATATATATATTATATATATATATATATATTTTTTTTTAACTGCAAACAACACAGTATAATTAATGTAAAGAACGACGCTTGTATAGAAGAACGTTCCGCACAAGATGAGGAGAAAGAACGAACAAATGAAAAATGAGGTAATGAGGTTATATATATATATATATATATATATATATAGAGAGAGAGAGAGAGAGAGAGAGGCTAATCACTGAGGAGTACCAGAAACTGGCACAGCGCTCCTCATGCCAATTAATGCGGCCCATTGCTCTAATTCCCGTATTATTATTACTAGCATCATCGAGAGTCGAACCCCCGACCTCAGTATCTTCACTTATCAATGATACTGTAGCGTTGATACTATATCACTGATGCAGCTTTCTTTATCTCGTATCTTTTGTCGAATAGAAACTGAGAAGATACAAAATAAGATACCGATACATAGAGCGAAATTAATAAAGAGACAGTGAGAATCTCTTTAGATTGTTTAGAAGAAGAAGCAAGAATGTAACTATTCTCTTGCTGCCAACATTGATTTATACCAAAAGTGGAATATTGCTCAGTCTTAAGGTCCCCATATAAAAAAAAAAGGAATTAGTAAGACAGATCAAATTCAAAGCAATTTCACAGCCAAGATTAATAATGGCTACAAAGAGTTGAATTACTGATTAAAATGACATAAATTAACTCTACAGTATATTCGTCGTAAATAAGGAGAAGGGGGATAGAGGTTCACCACAATGTACGCATGGAAAATAATAGACTGGTGCCTAACCTCAAATCGAACGCCATAACCACCAAAACAACGTTTGAAAATAGGAAAGGTAAAGTGTTTAGTGTTCTAAAACCAACGGCTTGACGAGGAACATTCTCATCGCTGGAGAAAAGTAGCTTTGTCGTCAGAGGGCAAAGACTACTTAACCAGTTACCGAAAGAAATAAGAAATACGACTGGCGTTCATGTCGACGGCTTCAAAAGAAGACCAGGCACCTGGTTCAGGCCAATCCAAGATAAGCCAGTTCTAGAAGTAGGGCCACGAGCCTGACCTCCGTGTGATAATAGATCGACGCATAAAACCCTTATCAAGTTGCTAGGTATCCTGCATATTAAGTTAAATGTTATGATAAGCAGGCGCGGATACAGAGGGGGGGGGGGGCGGGCTTAACTCCTCCAGCTTTAACCTGAATGACATCTCGTATGGTAATAATTAACAATTTTTAATATCATTGTATAATATTATATAATAATAATATTGGGATGGCAATATTTACATGACACCGACACGACAAATCTTAAATTTCCGCTCCCACCCCTCATTATCTACACCTGATAAGATTGTATTTGTGTGTTAGATAAAATGGTTATGCTGGCTTCAATTTTGTACTTGTATGTTAGGTTAAGTGGCTATGCTGACCTTATTTTTATATAGTGTATAAGATTGTACTTGTATGTTAGGTTAAGTGGCTATGGATGTGAATGATCCGCAGCAAAGATGTTTTGTGTGTATTTGCTATAATGTGTATCGCCGATACTCAAATTGGCACTATCTTCTATCAAAATATTATCATTGATACACGTGCCTACACATTACTATTTTAATTTAACTAGCTCAGTTCTTACTGTGGCGGACTGTAAGCGGTGAGGCTCTGGTTCGCTCCCGCCTCCTCGGTTGGGTTGAGTTGGCCGCTTGCCCTGTCATTGCTCGGGCTAAAGGTGACCTATGGGACACAGTCACCTGCACATCGTGGGGAACTGAGGTTCCTGGCTGTTACTATTTTTTAAAATCTTGTATCAAGCAGTGAAGGAATCTCAAAACCATTTTGATGGGGATAGAAGAAGTGACTTAGATAGAGTGATGAGGGTGTCACAATAGTAATGATTCGATCTCACGACCTCCCGATCAGCAGTCCAGCGTCTTAATTACTAGGCCACCCAGGGTACCCATTTATCTACTAATCTATTTTTTTATGGAAGGATGAACAGCTGAGTGAGCTGCGCGTCGCCTGCTCTAGCCTGGAATCGAACCCGGGGCTGGTGGATTCGTAGTCAGCGATGCTAACCACTACACCGAGTCGTGGGTTCAAACCTCAGTGCTGTTTAGGGCTGGGTGGTTGTCTTTTTTGTATCTTACGTCACGGCGAGGCGGCGGGCCGGCCACCCCCACTTAATTGCCTCTAGCTAAGGTAGCTAGGCCTTTCATGAATTTCCGTAACAAAAGGGTTTTTTTGCTAAGGCAACGTTGTTAGCCCTACGCTAAACCCTCCCCATTTATCCGGGCTTGGAACCTACATGGTTACTTACACATAACCATATATATATATATATATATGCAAATAACTGCAATGACCGCGCAGTATATAAATGAATAGAAACGACATAAGTATTAAGGAACGTTTCTGCACACGAGGAGGAGAGATAACGAAATAATGAAAAATGAGGCGAACCGCCTGGGAATCGAACCCAGGGCCTTCCAATTGCCGGTCGGACGCTCTACCATTATGCTACGGACCTCACTCAATCACAAATCGAAATTCTCCCAAATAGGGCAGAAACCAATGCCCTCAGAGAGCACCCTCGCAAATCGTGAATATGCGCAAATAACTGCAATGACCGCGCAGTATATAAATGAATAGAAACGACATAAGTATTAAGGAACGTTTCGATTTGTGATTGAGTGAGGTCCGTAGCATAATGGTAGAGCGTCCGACCGGCAATTGGAAGGCCCTGGGTTCGATTCCCAGGCGGTTCGCCTCATTTTTCATTATTTCGTTATCTCTCCTCCTCGTGTGCAGAAACGTTCCTTAATACTTATGTCGTTTCTATTCATATATATATATATATATTAAGTTTATGAAAGATGTAGAGTAGAATTCCCAGTTACCATTCCTGGATATGAATATCCGTAGAACCAGCAACAATTTCACAACTGCCCAAATCGCAAGAAAATGTTCACGAGATTGGATGCACATTTTCGCCAGTGATGTTCCTATTGGTGTTTAAAGTCGATTCCATGAAGACTATTATTGAACGTGCTCTTAAGGTTTGTTCGGACTAATTTTCCTTTTATTATGAGTTAAATTGTTTTAAATAATTATTTTTATTTTTATTCTTATCCTACTTACTTGATTTTGAAACATATTCGCAATTATTTGAATCGCCATTTTCAATCTCAATTCTTGATTCCTACCGTTTATAAAAAAGACAAAATATAATATATCGATTTCCTTTTATGGCTCTGCCACGCTCCGGACTGCAAAAAAAAAGGTTTAATTAAAACGTTTACTTTCTCAGCTCTATCCACAAACTGACTTTAAATTTATTTCTACCATTAATTCATTTTTTAAGCTTGAGGAAAGGTTGCCCGATGTCCTCATCTCTAACCTAGTTTATTCTTATAATTGTGGTGTTATGCCACATATGTTGGCAGCTCCGAGTCGAGAAGCATCGTGGTATTACCAACCGTACTTCACAGTAGTGGATCTAGGATTTTCGAAATGAGGGAGGGGGGGGGCCGGACCTTTAGGGAAGCGTCACGTATCCCATAATCTTGTTACAGGAAATACCACGAAATGGGAGTGGAGCAAACCGAGCAAGCACTGAGCATACAGTTAGGGGGTTTAGGGGAGCGCTGTGAGCTCCCCAGGCGGGGTCCAGGACGGAGCCCCGGTAGCCGAGCGATATTAAAACCTTTTTATTAATTGTGCATAGAAATCGAGCTCTAAGTATATGTATTTGTAACCAGTGCAGTTACAAATAGTCATTTAGTTTACTCATGTAGGCGCAAAATTTTTTTATAAAAAAAATAAAGCATTTGGAAAGGGCGCCAAGATTGACCAAAAGGGGCGCCAAATTGACAAAAAGGGGCGCCAACTTGATCAAAGGGGAGGGCGGTCCCTCTCCCCTCACCCCCCGTAAATCCGTTAGTGGTACTTCATTACCTTTGAGCAAACCAGCTAAATCCTCGATCCACGAGCACTGTGAAAGCGATGATCATCTATTCAGAAAGAATTTCTCATTTTTAATTAGTACAGCACGAAATGAAACAGATCGAAGAATTATGGAGTCATTATTATTATTATATATATATATATATATATATATATATATATATACAGAAGCCAAAGTGAAATAATTATACGAGGGTAATTCAATAAGTATCCGCACTTTTTATTTTCACAATTTTATTTTCACATCTGATAGATTATAAACACATTATTATTATTATTATTATTATTATATTATTATTATTATTATTATTATATATATATATATATATACAGACGCCAAAGTGAAATAATAATTATCCACTGGTCGACAAAATCGAACTTTTATTTGTCACATGAACAAAAATGGGTGGATCTTATAGGTTTTACCGCTGAGTTCAAAAATGGCCTCAAAATTTTTCTATCACCCACCAATATCGAGTGAATCGAAAATGAAATTTGGAGTAATTTATAGGCGTAATAGCAATATCAAAGTAGAAAATGTATATTGAATTCACCTAAAATGTGGCTACTGATGATTTACGCTTGTATTTCGCCTCTGGGCCATCCCTTGACAATGTCCAACAGTAGTCATCCAACATGCTGGGGCTCCACTTGCCCTGGTATCGCTTCTCCATCGTGGATATTTGTTGATGAAAGCGTTCCCCATGCTCATCACTAACATCGCCTAAGTTTGTTGGGAAGAAGTCGAGATGCGAGTCAAGAAAATGAATTTTCAACGACATGTTGCACCCCACGTCTTTGTAGGCCTTGAGAAGTTCTTCAAGAAGTGACTCTTAATTTTCGGCCTTGAAGTTTCCGAGGAAATTTGTGTTCACTACTTTAAATGCTCTCCAAGCTGCTCCTTCAACTTCACTTAGAGTTTCATCAAACGCGCTGTCTCTCATGATTTCTCTAATTTGCGGGACCACAAATATCCCTTCTTTGATTTTGACCTCGCTGATCCTCGGAAATTTCTGTTTGAAGTAGAGACCCCCCCCCCTGCCATTTTGATCCACAGCCTTAACAAAATTTTCCATTAAACCAAGTTTAATATGTAGTGGTGGCAAATAACTTTTTTGGATTAAGAAGAGGTGAACTGGTGAGATTTTTATGCCCTGGAATCAACGCTTGTCGAAGTGGCCATTGTTTCTTTGAGTAATGGCTTTCCCGTGCTCTGCTGTCCCATTCACAGAGGAAACAACAGAATTTCGTATAACCCAGTTGTAAACCAAGAAGAAGTGCAATTACTTTCAAGTCTCCACAGATATGCCATGAGTTATTTATCATATTGGATATGTTTCACAAGCAGGTGCATATTGTCGTATGATTCCTTCATATGTACGGCATGTGCTAATGGAACTGAAGGGTATTTATTTCCATTATGGAGTAATACAGTTTTTAAACTCAGCTTTGAGGAATCAATAAATAGGCGCCATTCGTTTGGATCATGTTGTTGGCCAAGGGTTTTCATGAGAGGGTAGAAAGTTTCTTTGATGCTTGCGGTAAAAAGATATCTTAGTGCCTTTTTCTTGAAGATTCCAACCTTTCAACCTGGAAGCCGAAAGTTCGGATTGATCTTTTGACAATTTCAGATCACAGACAAGCTCGCTCAGGTCTGCTTGAGATATTAAGTGAGGCTCTGTCGATGAACAAGATGGTTCAAACATTGGATCAACATCGTCCGTCAGTAAACCATTTGAGCTTCGTCATTACCATTGTACATCAATTTCATTTTCATCATCTAAACTCCACGTTTCCGGTGGCCTTGGTACTGGCAAATGTTTATTATGTAAAACAGGCCTTTGGCTGATGGTAAATTTGGGTATTGTACCATATGTTTAGATTTCGCAGTAATGCCTAGTATATTTGTTAAGCAGAAATAACAATCCGTTAAACGGTCTTTCGGCTCTCTCCATATCATCGGAACAGCAAACGGTATTTGACGAGACCCATTTAGCCAGCCTGTCAGAAGTCTTAAACACGTAATACAGCATATATGAGGTGCCCGTCTTGTTCTGATCCACTACCTTGCAACCAAAATAAAGTTCGTATGCTTTTTTGACGAGAGGGGTGAAATTTCGCCTTTGAAATTTAAGTGTTAACTCTCTGCACACATAACAGAAACAGTTTGGATGGTTGACACACTTGCGTGGCATTCTGTCATGAAACAATACGAACGCCCTGACACAAAAAATGATTAAGGAAAATCACAAATAAGATGCACGATATTCACTGAGTGAAATCAAATGAGTAACTGACAAATGAAAGTCAACAGTGACATGTAGCAACTTATAAGCAGAGGAAGAGGAAGGGGCAGACCCCGCCCCCTTCCTATTCTTACTCAAATCCTATGTAATGTAAATTCGTGTGTCACTCTAAAACTGCGGGCGAGTGAAAAATTCTGTTTTCATTTTCGTAATCAACGTAAAAAATTACACATAGTTCAAGTAAAAATATCTCTGTGACAAAAACTTTGTTGATCAGTGATACGAGTAATTGTGCATAAAAACTAAACACTGTTAGTAAATACTACTTTTATCATTAATTTGTGTATTTTATTTTATGATGTAAACATTTATCTTAATTTTAATTTAACCTTGAAATTATGTTTCTAATTTTTGTGAGTTTTAAGTTTTAAATTTACCTTTTAATCATGTACTTGTCGAATTAGACCTTCGCCATTTTTATTTTGGTAAACTGATAATGGAAGTGTGACTTCCGAAACGCGCGTGTGTGTGTGTGTGTGTGTGTGTGTGTCTGTGTGTGTGTGTGTGTGTGTGTGTTTAATCTTCTTAATCCTGACGTGCGCATTGATCATTCTCTTCATGCTTATATATATATATATATATTATATATATATATATATATATATATATTATATATATATAAATCCTGTAGTGTAATCAGAGATGGACAAAATACTCACATAAATGTATCACTGATAAACGATACAAGATACAAGATACGTGATACGGATTGCCGATACATTACTTCAGAGTAACACCACTTCAGAAATAAAACTAAGTTTTTTATTATTACAAATATAAATACTGTACAAAACATCTGACACACATTTATAGCTTTTTTAATTTGATGTACATATGAGAATAAGTGATACTATTTACAAAAATATTAGATAGCAGTCCCCAAAAGGGGGGGGGGGATCGAAATTGTAGAAAGGCGTACCTTTTGGTGCAACGACCTAGTCACTGCGGAGGGGGTTTAGGGTAGTTAAATATGAAGTAGTTTAGAGTAGTTTGTGAAGTTAAAACAAAAATGCAAGTATTTATTTACTAAATGATGCTGTATATTATAATATCACATCAAAAGTTATAACTATGGTTATGGACCTTTCCTGTTAACGGGGAGTGGGGGGTCGTTCGACCTCCCCCCCCCCCCCCAGATTCCCCTTGGCTACGAGCCTGGATAGACTTCGATACAATACTAAGCATTTTATTGATCTTGATGTTCGCTAGGCAATGTGACTATTGCAGTTACAGTTTGTTCGCAAGGTGTTAACGTCAAAATTCACGTCAGTTTCAGCTATCTTCATTAGCGTCATGCAAATGATCATCAGTCAGTCTTCAGTCAGCGCATGTTGCCAGTCCTTGGTCTAATTGGCCCTTAATGAAAGGGTATTTAGAACAATTTACAGTTTGAAACATTATCTTTCCTGGTTCAAATTTAGATATAAGATCAATATAGCTTCGGTTTTAAATATATCGTCTTTATAATAAGTTTTTATTGTGTTGTTAGGTGAAATCTTCCTTCCAAAAATATTGGTCAGGATGTGGTTTTGTCTTACTTGACACCAATGTATTACAGTGGGGTAGCGCCTACCCAGAGAACGGTATATGCTACATTAATGAAATTAGGATAGATCATTTAGGGGCTTCAAAAACCAGTCATTCATTAACCGCTTAACTAATACCAACCGAACGATACATTGTCGAGTTAAAATGACGAAGAAGTAACCTACCATAATGGTTATGAACGCTGGCGTAACTAGGTGGGGCTTCGGGTTCTAACCCCATTAATCTCAGAATAACGTGCTGGAGCAGTATGAGAATACAAATACTTAGTAACAATGTAAAAAATATGCTATAAATTGCTATTTTCCAATCTTTATCTGACTAAATCCCAAGAAGTGCTGCCCCCCCCCCTACTACCAGGTTTCTAGTTATGCCTATAGCCATGAATGTATCGTGACTGTGGGAAAACTACACACGACTGTCATACAGTTTACATTACAGTCCACAGCAAGGCCTAATTTAAACCCAGGCCTAAACACGCCAATAATATGGTATCGTATACGGTACCTTTATTTCACAATTTAATATAAAATATTAATTTATTGTATTGAATAACTACAAATTGCCTCGAAATTTGTGATAAAACCTATTGGGAATAGGAAAATTGCTATAGGTAAAACAAAATATTGTCGTGTATTTTTTTAATAAAGAATATAATAATGTTTAATAAGAAATTTAATAATGTTTTGTGTGAAATTAAGAAACGTTAAATGTTATTTGCAAACACTCCTGAGGCCGAAGGCACGAAAAATGTCCCAAAAGGCAGTCCTCGGGCAGGATGTGTCCTGTCAATTCGTTTTCGTTACAAATATGTGATTGTGATTTTAAAAATTGCTTTAGTGAATCTCTCTCCACGATCAAATTAAAATGGTGAATCCGCATTCGCTTTCCCCCGTCTTGTTCATTGTTTCGGCATAAATAAAAACCAGGAAATGACGATAAAGAGTCGTCATTTTTCCCTCCTCCCTTTGTTTCATTAAGACTGAAATGGCGGGCCACGCTACTGGGCGTTACGATATACGGAGAAATCAGTGTAAAGAAAGAGAAAAGAAGAGTACAGTAAGTAAGAAGTAAAGTAGTTTTTCACTATAATATGCGGGCAATGAGCTTCCATTAACAACAAACAAGAACATGCCAAAATTTTTCATCACATTGACTTGTGAATATTTTGAGAAGAGAAGTAATAAAAATATGAAATTATACGCCTGGTGTTTTTCCGTTTGTGGACATCAGCAAAATTTAAGCAACCATGAAGAATTAGCTCTGAGCTGCCTAGTCATGCGCACTGCTGTAGGGAAGGAGGATGTGTTTAGTCTTCCTACAAGGTCTTAGTGAAAAACACTAAAAAAACTATGACATAGGGCTTATCCCAGTGAGTAATTAGGCAGAGTGAGTTGCCTGTGTTAATTAAACTTAACAAACGCCTTGCGTAACCTCAGTGGCGTACTAAGGGGAGTGCGAGGGGGGGCGGTCCGCCCCGGGTGACAGCCAGGAAGGGGGTGCCATCGGAAGAGTTGAAATACCAGTACAAGTTTTCAAACCAAATGAAAAATTCGCCAAAGTAAGAAAAAAAATTTAAAATGTTCAAACTATCGCAACAGTTTAATGTTAATTTCCACAATAATTTTTTTTTTTTTTTTTTTGGCAATACAAAATTTACAAACGAAAAATTAAATATTTGATAAAAATTACATCGAAAGGCGAACGTTTGTTGACGTTTTAGTCATCAGTTTGTTGAGCATAGCCAGCTAGCTGCAACTGACATTCCAAGTCTTGTTCACTTGACACTGTGACTCCACATACATGAGGTATGTTTCATTAAATAATTATGATAAAGTATAAAGTGCTGGTGTTTATAATAATATCATGGTACTTATACCAGTGTCCAGTAATTTTTGACAATTTTGCTGTCTGCTGTATGTGATTTCTCTTTTTTGAGTTACCTTTCTTTCTGGTGTGAAGTCCTGGAAGAAATTAATCTCACACAAAAGTACTTGCAAACAGTTGGAATCAGCCTTGAAAAATGCATTGTGAAGCTCCAAGCTCTAAAACTGTTTCTTGAAGATCAACGCAATGAAATTGTGGAGAGGGCCATTCATTATGCAACTACAAAGTGTGAGGAAATGGACATTTTTATGGAGAGAAGAGGGAGAGTAAAGCTCCGAAAAAGGATGCCAGGAGAGATGGCAAAGGATGCTGGTCTCACATTGCCAGAGGAAGTAAAAAGGGCTATGTTTGAATGTCTTGATCGCTTTCATCAAGAATTGGAGATTCGTTCTAAGGCAATGGATCAAATTCTGTCAATCTTCGCTGTTATTCAGCCAAACACTTTGGTTGTCGCAACAGAAGAAGAACTTCGGAAGTATATTCCAAATTTGACTCAGATTTTCGATGAATTCTCTGATGAAGATATCAGTGTGGAAACTGGGCGACTTCGGAGGCATTTGGAAGCTGCCAAACTCAGCGTTGAAGAGGCAAAGAAATGGACAGCATTGCAGTTTCTGGAGTTTATTGTGAAAGGGGATTTTTGAATCTTTGCCAAACTTGTCACTGTGTTTGAGATTCTTTTTGACTGTCTGTGTGTCTATTGCTTCATGTGAAAGAAGTTTTTCCAAATTGAAATTGATAAAAAATTTCTTTCGCTCGACCATGAGTCAGACAAGATTGACAAATCTGGCTTTACTTTCAATTGAACATGAATATGCAAAGAAGGTGAATTTTGATGGTCATTGATCAATTTGCAGAAATTAAGGCTCGAAAGC
Organism: Bathynomus jamesi; assembly: GCA_023014485.1. Classification (NCBI taxonomy): domain Eukaryota; kingdom Metazoa; phylum Arthropoda; class Malacostraca; order Isopoda; family Cirolanidae; genus Bathynomus; species Bathynomus jamesi. The sequence goes on along the minus strand of JAJOZX010009987.1, from coordinate 64,864 downwards.
AGAGACTGTGAATCCTCTCTATTTACCTTTGAAGAACAGGCTGAGCGTTGAGACTGGATTTCCTGTTTTTTTGTATAAAATAAAATGCAGTATTATCTGTTCACTGAATTTGTAATGTCCTGCATTTTTCTTATTTCCAATTTGCTTATGACAGTACTGTACTGTTTAAAAATCTGCTTGCAAACATAATATATTTTTTTTGTTTAAATTTTAAAATTATTTATGGGGAGTGCCAAAGGAAGGATCTGCTCCGGGTGCCAAATACTTTAGGTACGCCCCTGCGTAACCTAGTTGCCTACATCGAGAGAGAAGTGCGGTAGGCAACCGCGCGACCTTTAAATATTAGAGTTGTTTAACAAAAAGAAAAAGGTATGGTGGTTTCCTTTTGACCATTGGGCTGGCTAAATACCGAAGGCAAATAAATTTAATAATTTAACTAAAAAAAAAAAATACTTAACAAGGTCTTTTGAAGACCTCTACACACAACTTTTAACGAAAAAACACAGGTTTTTTGCCGTCGACTGTAGGCAATAAATCTGGTGGAAATTTGCATTGGATCGCCAGGTTGAAAGCAATCAACTATAGGCGTATATAGTTTTTTTTATAGTGACTCTACGAAAGTATGTTCATATTCGGTATAATACAATTCTTAACAAAAATTCTTTAAGATCCCTAAAATGAACAATTGATTGATAACTTACTAAATTTGAAAGTCAACTCATAATAACAGTAGAGTAACAACTTCATTTATAATATCATATTTGTGTTAATAATAAAATTGTGACTACAACACCATTAAAGTATAGAACATTCTTACATTCAATGTCTATAGTCAAACAAACTCTGTTCTGAATTTCTGTAGCTGTACCAAAGTGTACATATGTCTAGTCAGTTGACGAATGAAAATAATTTCATGCAAAAGATTTTGAACAGATTTTTTATGTCAATGATATAGCTTAACAGTAACATTAGGCTCATATAGCGCTTAAATTTTAAAAGCAGCTTCAGAAATTTGATCCACTGGCTTCAGGTTTGAAATACAAAATTTTGATGACTATGTTATTTTGTCAATATATGGATTGGATTGCCTTTCTAGATTTCACGAAATTGTACAAAGTTTTGTAGAAGTGTGATAGGACTAGATCAGGGGTGGGGAACCTTTTTTCATTGGAAGGCCGCATTTCATTTAACCAAGACCCTATTAGGCCGCATGCTGAGAATTTAACATATACAGTACAACAAAATGTCATATTTTAGTCTACAATCTACATATTTATTAATTTTAAATCAAACTTGATAATGCGTGAGGGCTTTTATAATAAATAAAAAATTCAGCAAGTGCACATTTATTTTTGGGGAGAATATTAACAATAGAACTAACATTAAGTGAAAAATGATATTAAGTGAAATGATGTTAATATTAAGCGCGTTTTGATTTGAGTCACATAAGAAAACGTTGATTCACAACAGTAGGTTGTGCCGAAAGAAGGCAACATTCGACGAGCATGTTGGCGCAGACGTGGGTATTCAACGCCATTTTTCCATATTTCAACAGGATCCTTCTTAGTATCAAATAGAGACTTAAGGATATTATCTTCTAATAGCTCAATCAACCCCATCTGTAAATCTTCAGGTGCTTTGGAGACATCAACCAGGTGTGGTTGGAAAGCTAGTTTCAGTGTGAAGTCATGTTTCTCAAAATCTTCAAATCTTTCATCGTATTCTTCAATCAGGGAGTCTAGGACAGCTGTGTATTCTTTCACATCGCATTCCCTTAATGATTTGCTTGTATCTTCTTCATCAATTACCTTTGCCAGTTCAGGGAAGTGTTCAGCTGAAAGTTCCGATCGGGTAAGGATAGTTTTGAAAAAACGGAGCTTCCTCCGAAAAGCCTGGATTTTTTGCCACATTTCATATATGGATTTAGTTTTACCTTGCAAAGAAATATTCAGGTAATTTTGCTTTGACATTACGTCACACAAAATGCAGCATTTCTGCAGAAATCCTTTTTTGACAATTCACATGGTTCATTGAGTTCCTCAAAAAATCTTGTGATTTGTTTTCGAAAAGACAAAAGTTTTTCAAAGACTTGCCCTTGCGACAACCAGCGCACTTTAGAATGATACGGAAGATCCACACTGAATGTTTCATCATCAAGCATAAGCATATTGCGAAACTGGCGATGGCGTGATGCATTTGCTCTAATGTAGTTCACATAACTTCACAATACGTATAACTTTATTTAATATGTCACTTAAAACAGTAAATTTGGCACAGAGATTCTGTTGATGCAAAATACAGTGAAAGAAAATCAAGCTATCTGGATTTGGCAGTTCTTTTTGTAGTAGCGCAACAAATCCTGCACATTTTCCTCTCATGGAAGGTGCACCATCTGTGCATACACTTACTAAATTACATAAATTCAGTTTCGCTTCACGGCATTTTTCTTTGAAGAGAGACAAGACGTCAATTCCACGTGTCTTCCCCGTAAGGGTACCCAAAGCCAGTAATTCCTCGTAGCATTGAAAATCTGCAGTTATAACACGAATAAAAAATGACACTTGCGCTGAGTCAGTAATATCAGTGGACTCATCCAAGGTAATCGAATGATAAGTATTTTCGCTTTGGCATATTGTATGAAGTTGTTCAGTTACATTGAGGGCTAATTCATGTTACCGATCAGTTATGGTCCTTCTTGAAAGAGGTAGTTGTTTGTATTTGTTAACCTTGTCTGAATCTAAAGGGGCTACAACTTCAACAATGCATTCTTTTATGATTTCCACATCACTATATGGCTTACCTCTTTTTCCAAGTATATATACTACTTTATAAGTTGCTTCAGTGATTTCAGTCCCTTGGCCTGACATCGTTTTAAATACTTGCTGTTGTGTTGCTTTTGAAGTTTCATCTTCGTAAGTGCAGACTTTCGGGGTTCTTCTTCCAATATAGCATACTTGTGGTTCTTATGAGTTGCATAATGCTGATATGCATTGTGTTTCTTCACTGCTGCAATTATGGCGTTGCAGAGCAAACACATCATTTTATCTTTCTCAGCAATTATGAAATACTGCAATTCCCATTCTTCATGGAATACTCTTTTCTCTTCCTTTAATTTTCTTTTCACAGTTTTTGACATGATTGGGGTATCAGAAGATTTTTAAATAAAAATGGTACACGAATTGATCAAAGATTTACAGTTTTAAAGGAAACAAGCGTGCATGTCACTATCGGGGAATCGTCAGTAACTGTCATCCAGTCAGCCAGTCGAGTTGATCGTTGATAGGTAAGGGCGTAAGCCGTAAGGCAACTCTGCCAGTTTCAACTGGCAACGTTGCCATATTTCCTATTGTTCAAGCCATAAAGAAGGCTTGTATGTATAAGAAGCAGTGAAGCTGAAACCATGATTTAATGAAATAGCCTAAAGCCCTAAAGGGGTATCAGTTGCTGTCCATTATCGTACGGTATGAATTCTGAATGTCAAATAGGCAGAAGGCCGCAACTAGTACCCCAAAAGGCCGCAGGTTCCCCACCCCTGGACTAGATTAATGTGTATACTTTGAATGTACTCTTGTTTGTTCTAAGGATCTAAGTCCTAAGACCTTAAGGCCTTGAACCTTTTCGAAAAAGAAGAAGGCTGAGTGGTTATTACTCATTAGTAGAGCGCAGTGGGTTGACGTCAGACTAATACTAAATGCGTAAACAAAGAGACTCAGTGTGACCAGATCTAGTATTTTTATTACTGTTAGTAAATTTCATGAAGATTTGATTAGTTAGTATTTTTTCTAGTAATTCTGGATATTTAGTAATTTTTTAGTAAATTCTGGACGTTTACTAGTAAATATTTAGTATTTTATTTTTATAGAAGTTGAGAAAAAATCATGATATTCTCAATTAGTTTAAAATAACGAAAATTATGAATAACAAAAATATGCTGCATCATAGTCATTGTTTCTGTGAGTCGGATGTTAGTAAATGATTGTGTTTGCTAATTGATGGTGGTTGCGAAAAATGCTCTGTATGAATTGGTCCACAATTAACCCACCCCTTATATCTCCAGTCTAACTATAGAGTAGATCAAGTCTAGCCTAGAGGGGTCAGCCTAGAGATTCCGGAAATGGTCCAGAGCGGGCAGATAAATTGAGGTCCACAGTAGGATTCCTCACCAAATTAGGTTAGGGCAATCTACCTTCACCTTTGTTAAGCTATGAGTTGATGCTGGGTCTTAGGCCACAATGTAGGCCTAACTTGTCTGACCCAGCTTAATTTAATGTGATTAATTTGCTGGGTTAAAAACACAATTAGTCACTTACTGTTAGTTATTAGAGAGTCTCTTTTCTCCGGTTGTGAATTGTCGAGAGCGTACTTGCTGGTGGGGATCTTTTTCGTTGTCTGTTTCTCGTCCCTTCTCCATTCCGTCCTTTTGCCCTGTTCCTCGTTTCATTCTCCTTTGTTCTCTTCGCCGGGCTTTTTCCACCAGCGTTGTCTTGGTTTTTTCCTCGGTTGGTGAGTGGTAATGTATCTCTATTACCGAGCACGCTCTTCTCACACAGTATATAAATACTAGTGTGGAGAATAACTCTGGTGAGCAACCAATTGGTTTCATCCAACCCAGTTATTGACATAAAAGGAATTTAATAATTGTTAGATTAACTACCTACCTACTCAGTGAACCATTTTCGTTACCTCCCAAACTACCCACTCATCAGTTTTCCATATACTGGGGGCCCCGGGAGATAAAAATTTTGGTGTCATTGTCACCAATTTTATGTCTGAGTGTAGACTAGCTAACTATTTGACTGTAAATGCCTGTTAATGTGATTAACAGTGCCTATTCTCACCTTCTCATGGAGAAGGTGTAGCATTTCATTAGAAGAGAAAATATACATCCATAGGATGAAACTGTCTATAGTCTTTACCATAAGAAAAGAAAAAATGAAAGTTAGAAGATAAAATTACAATTCCCCAGCATCTATTTTTTGTTGTAAAAATAGTCGCGCCTTTAATGCTGTTTGTCGCTGAGGTCTTGTGTCTGTCAATGTTGTAGTAGGATGCGTTACCACTCCTACTGTCAAAGGAATAGTTACTGGAAGTTCAGTGTCTCCAGTTGTTACTGTCAGTGGAGAAGGTTCTCCAAAGTCCATTGTTTTGGGTCCAGACTCTAAAGGGTACAAAAGAGAAATGTCTCTTGTTGTGTCACCCGTTGAAGTCCTTAATTTGACCACTCTTGTTACCCCGTCTGCCCCTGGTCTGAGTTCTGAAACTCTAGCCAGAGGCCAGTATTGTCTTGGAGTACTGTCATGTATGAGAACAAGGTCCCCTCCTTAATTGTGTCAGACCAATCCTTCTTAGTCATTTGTTTATGTCTCTCCCTTAGACCCATCAAGTACTCAGTTTTCCACTGTTTAATGAAATGAGCTTTAACTCTAGTTAAATGTTGTAACTTAGTCTGGAGCTCATCATGTCATTGAGTCCAGTTTGGGTCTTCTGAAGAGTCTATATTGTAGTCCGGCAGGAGAGTAACTTGTTCTCCCCGAATCAAATGATTTGGAGTTAATGGTTCCGGGTCATTAATGTTGTCACTCACATAAGTGAGTGGTCTATTGTTAATGATGTTCTCAATCTCAGCCAGGAGAGTGAGCAACCCAAATAAGTGTATCTGTTTTTTGCCAATTGCTTTCTTCAAGCAATTCTTTACTGTTTGTATATTCCTCTCCCAGATAGAACCATACCAAGGAGAGGCAACCGGAATATACTTCCACTTTATGTTTGAATTTTGTATATATAATTGTGTGATTTCATTGCTTAACAAGTCGTGGATGACTTGTTCACCAGCCTTGAAATATGTAGCATTGTCAGTCCAAAACTGTCTTTGGTACTGAATGTCGTGCACAGAATCTCTTAAAGACAGCAACAAAAGATTCTGCTGTAAGGTCCTCCACAACATCCAAATAAACAGCTCGTGAGGCAGCACATGTAAATAGTACAATGTACATTTTTTGTTCAGTGTCACCCACCCCTACAGTCAATGCTCCTGTATAGTAGGGTGGAGCGAAAAATACTTTTTTTCTAGTATGAAGTTCTAATAGTGATTAAAAGTTGCATTTAGTGGACGATATATACCTGCCAAAATATGAATTCATTTGTTTAATATTTTCAGCTGCCACCAGGGGGCTAAAGTTAACACAATTTTGGGTAAAAAGGAAAAACATGCTTCTATTTTAGGTTTATCAAACTATTATAAAATTTTATCTTAGAATTACCTAATAGTTTGATTAAGATTCTTAAATGATACGAATTCGTTTTGTAAAATGCCTTTTCATATGCTTAATATCTTCAGCTGCCACAAGAGGGCTGAAGTTAACTTAAAAATGACAATTAAGTATGATTCTGTATTTACTTGAAAAAGGGAACAGTAATAAATTAGGATGTCTCTCCTCCTTTATACTGGCTTGAGACAGTTAAGAAACGTTATTTCGTGCCTTAGCGGAGTTACCACCCTTTCCCCAACCAACCTCCCTCTAGAAAGGGTTCTTGCTGAAGACTATTTAGTAATTTGCTTTTGTGTCAAATTTTGGCTGTTTTTTCCTTGATTCTAATGTAGCACGAATCCAACCGTCTCTGTTTGTAGGTCCGCAGACTGATCCAGCAGCGTCTGTAACGAGCTTGACGCATCTCTCTACGGCTTGTGTATGACATGGAAACTGAAATAATTCTGAATGAAGAGTAGTACTATGTTTGATGCATGATTCAATATCATCAAGAGAAACTCCTTTGGTTATCGATGGTTCTGCTATCTGAAAATCTTGCCACATAATGAGATCTGTATAGTCTTTGGCATAAAAATTTATTTCTGGCACCTTAAAATACCTGATAACATCTGTTTCTTGAATGCATGCCCTTGCTTTTATGATACGCCTAAATCCCAACTGACGCACATGCTCCCTTTCATCAGCTATCATTGCAATGAGAATGTTTTCTTGATTTGCGTAATATGCATTTCGCTGAATGACTGAGTCATGTACTCTCGTAAGCTCTTCACGGAGATACCGGCTTCTTGCAATCATATGCCACATATGTTTAGCACCATATTGGCATAATGGTTTACGCTTTATCTGAAACCACATTGGTGCGTATACCCTAACAATGAAAGTAGCTAATTCTCGTAAATTGCCTGAAGGATTCTCTGTGCTTGCATTTAACCGCAGAGTCCTGTTTGCTGTGCTGAGCCACCTTGAATGTGATATATTGCCTGGACTCTTATGACTAAGACTCTTTGAGAATGTTCCACTTGATATAGCCTTGTGAATTTCAAGAAGGTATTTCTGGTCAGTACTTATGTCATCTACATCAACTTCACACATGTCCTCTTGAATTTCAATGGGTTTGAAGTTAACTATGGGAAGCTTTTCACAGTCTGAAAGTGCTCGGCCAATTTCTCCTGAAAATGCTCTTGGTCCAGTAGTGGTACCATCCAAGTGATGAAACAGATAGCGCAATGGAAGTTCATTAAGGTGTAAAAGGCATATCAGCCACTGCAATGGCTTATTAAAGGCTTCTTCCAGTAATCTTATTGTGCCTCCAATACTACCAGTGTTAACCACTGTCGAATCACAGCCAACTGCAACGATGTTCCCTATATCAACATTCCTTTCTTTCAAGCAATTCACTAGCGCTGTGCAAATGTATTTAGCTTTGCCACTGGAAGGTGTCACATGTGCAAAGTACAGAGAGTGTGGTTCAGATGTTATGCTGATATGCTCTTCGCGTTTGGTTCTTTGGTGGTTAGAGCCATCACTCTCCTGGACTTGAATCATTGTTTTATCCTTTCTGCCATCAAAGTATAATCCCCGCATGGTTTTTGGCTCTCCTATCTGTTGTAGTTCCTTTCTCTGTTTTTGTCTTTCACGTCTTAGCTTACTTCTGTCTATAATATTCCCTTTGTCTTCGGGAGTAACAATTTTAAGATCTGCCAATACTGCAGAAGCAATAGCAGCCCCAGCTCTGTCCGACATTTTAAATCTATCACAAGTAATTGCTAATGAAGGCAGTGGCTCACGCATCTGTTGTTCTGATATTGCATATTGAGTCGAGGTTGTATCTTCCTCATTATCTTCAGATATCTCTTCTAGTTGTTGAAGTTCACTTGTCTCTGTTTCGATTTGTAAGTTGGACGTATTGGTTATAGCAGCACTAGTTGTTTGTGAGGATTCCAGACGTGCTTTTTCCATTTCCTTTCGATGTTCTCTTGCTTGTAATCGTCTTGTGTGTGCTATGTCAATGCTTCCTATCACCATTATTCTGCGTGTTCGTTGGTCATTTAAAAAATCCTGCTCTTTTCGAGGGACTTTCTTACTCTTTTCACATGAGCATCTCCTAAACTCCTTACATTTGCAGGTGCAGATGTCAAACAAAGTGCATTTTGAAGCGTTTTCAAATTCTTGAAGCTGATTTTTGTACTTAGGCTGATCCTTGCGTGACTTGTATGGCTTTAATAAGGACCTGTATTTATCATGGTACACTCGCATCATCTGTAAAACGCGTGTATGTGAAACTATTGGCAAAGAGGCCTTCTTCCAAATATTTTCTACCTTTTTGGAAACTGCCTCTGCTATTTCAGAAAATGAAGGCTCCTTGTTATTCATCTGCTCCTTCACTAAATGTTTTGTGAACAGGTAATCTTTCATAATGCAGTTATAAGTTGGTAGTTGCATATCACTCATCTCACAAGGTACTTCAAATATGGCACACTTCATATGTTCTCTAGTGAAATGTTTATATTTAGTATTTGATGGCATAATATTTTTAAGAAAAATTCACAATCACAAAATATCCTGTAACATCAAAACATTATATAATTAATATATATAATATTTTTTATAAGTATATATAATATATTATATAAATATATAATATATTATATAAATAAACTAAAATTATATAATACATTATAACAAGCATTTTATAATAAAATCAATATTATCTCTATATAAATCACTTTAAAATAAAGTTTTATAATATTCCGATCATATTAAAAAACTCTCCGATCAACTGAGCGACTAGGCCTACTACCTAAGAAGACAAGTGTTAACACACTGTTCTAATGACTCACAGAAAGAAATTCCTTCACACCAAAACCCTCCCCCACAACCCTCCCCAAACCCTCCCCCACAACATTCAGTGTAGTCTCAACACGACTCAGTTACTCTAAATTGTGTTAACTTCAGCTCTCTTGTGGCTGCTGAAGATATTAAGCATATGAAAAGGCATTTTTACAAAACGAATTCCTATCATTTACGAATCTTAATCAAACTATTAGATAATTCTAAGATAAAATTTTATAATAGTTTGATAAACCTAAAATAGAAGCATTTTTTTCCTTTTTACACAAAATTGTGTTAACTTTAGCCCCCTGGTGGCAGCTGAAAATTTTAAACAAATGAACTCATATTTTGGCAGGTATATTTCGTCCACTAAATGCAACATTTAATCACTATTAGAACTTCATACTAGAAAAAAAGTATTTTTCGCTCCACCCTACTGTATAGTCAATGCCTACAGTCTCAAAGGGTCTGTTGAGAGTAACTCTCTCCTCTGGCAAAGCAGGAGGATTTGGTTTCCTATAGGGCCTAGCATGAATACGCCTACATGTGACACACTCACTCAGGACTGTTTTAACAGTGATCCTTCCCTTGGGTATCCAATAAGTTTTTCTTAATGTAGTTAATGTCTGTGGTACCCCCATATGATATACATCATTGTGTGTTTTTCTGATGATTAATGTTGTCAAATAGCTAAATCTAGGTAAAAGGATTGGATGTTTGCTTTTGTATGACAGTTTTGATTTGTCTAATCTCCCTTTACACCTTAGAAGGCCTTCCTCATCTCTGAACAAGTTTAGATCCACAACTACTGATGGTACAGGTTCTTTTGTTTGTTTCCCATTAGTTAAGAATTCTAACTCTTTATTGTACTCTTTTTGTTGTGCATGGCCTATCCAGTATTTGGTTGCAACTTCTGTATAATTATGATTGTTTTTATTTAGCTGTTTGTTAATTGTAGTTAAACAGTTGTGAGCAAACCTCAAACAGTAGGCTGTAACCCTGACAAGTTTACTGAAATCAGAATACTGTTCATAATTAGTGATTGGTTCAACCTTTTCATTTGAAAAGATTAAATTTAATGTCAAGTTAACTTGTTCCACAGGCCATTGGTCTGTATTACAGAGCCACTTAGGTCCCATAAACCAAGTTTTGTTTGACTTCAACAACTTGTAGGATAAACCTCTGGTCAGAAAGTCTGCTGGATTTTGTTTAGTTGGAACATAGTGAAAGTTTACTTGTAGGCTTTCATTAGCTTCAGCTATTTCTTTTAGCCTATTTCTTACAAAGATATTCTTACTATTAATGCTATCATTCCGTATCCAGGCAAGACAAATCTGACTGTCAAGCCAGATGTGGATATGAGTTATGTTCACATCATGGTAAGCATCCTTAAGCAATGAAATGGTTTTAATGGCTAATGCAGCAGCCAATAGTTCCAATTGAGGTATGGTTCGGGTAGGTTGAGAGGTGCAACTTTCCCTTTTGCATAAATTAGATGACTTTCTGTAGGGCTTACAAGATACGCACAGCACCCATAAGCTTGTGTGCTTGCATCAGCAAACACATGGTCTCTGGGGCTTATCCCTAAACCCACAGCACCTTTGAATTTTAATGTTCTGCACTTTTGTTAAATCAGCAGCTAACTTCTTCCAAGATTTTTGATTTTCATTGTTATTGGATCATCCCACCCAACATTTGTCCTCCAAATTTCTTGGAGGAGAATCTTTGATTTTATTGTTGAAGGCAGGAATAGACCCATGGGATCAAAAATTTTGGAAGCCTCTGATAATATTTGTCTTTTAGTATTTGCTTCCTCATCAAGTTTAAAACCTTTAGTACAGATTGAATCATGACTGTTAGAAGTTGCATCCAAATACCAGTTCATACCTAAAGTTTTAACTCTGTCTGATGGCTCAGTAAGACCATTATTATCCTTTAAAATCTTTTTGTTTAAATCCTCATCATTTGAAATCCACTCTCTAAGTTCAAAGTTACCTTGTTGCATAATGTTTTGAGAGTGTTCATAGACTTCAGATAATTCAGATTTTGTTGTTTGGGTAGGTTTGAGAGGTGCAACTTTCCCTTTTGCATAAATTAGATGACTTTCTGTAGGGCTTACAAGATATGCACAGCACCCATAAGCTTGTGTGCTTGCATCAGCAAACACATGAAGTCTCTGGGGCTTATCCCTAAACCCACAGCACCTTTGAATTTTAATGTTCTGCACTTTTGTTAAATCAGCAGCTAACTTCTTCCAAGATTTTTGATTTTCATTTGTTATTGGATCATCCCACCCAACATTTGTCCTCCAAATTTCTTGGAGGAGAATCTTTGATTTTATTGTTGAAGGCAGGAATAGACCCATGGGATCAAAAATTTTGGAAGCCTCTGATAATATTTGTCTTTTAGTATTTGCTTCCTCATCAAGTTTAAAACCTTTAGTACAGATTGAATCATGACTGTTAGAAGTTGCATCCAAATACCAGTTCATACCTAAAGTTTTAACTCTGTCTGATGGCTCAGTAAGACCATTATTATCCTTTAAAATCTTTTTGTTTAAATCCTCATCATTTGAAATCCACTCTCTAAGTTCAAAGTTACCTTGTTGCATAATGTTTTGAGAGTGTTCATAGACTTCAGATAATTCAGATTTTGTTGTTGTTGAGCCTATTAGATTGTCTACGTAAAAATGTTCCTTAAGGAAGTTCAATGTTAAAGAGTTATTAAACTGGTTTAAATGATGTCTAATTGTCAATGCTAATAGGCTAGGTGAGCAATTGGCTCCAAACAACACAACATTAAATCTATAGGTTATGAACCCTTTATTCAAATCAAATGGATCCTTGAACCATAAGAACCTAAGTTGGTTCTTATCATATTCATTTTTAAGATTTATTTTCAAAAATGCCTTTGAAATGTCACTTTGTACAGCATATTTATCTAACCTGAACCTCAGTAAGATCTTCACAAGGTCAGAAATGAGATTAGGACCCTCAATCAGGCAATCATTCAAACTGTGTTTATCACTGTCTTTGAGGCTACAGTTATATACTACTCTGAGTTTTGTTGTTGGGGCATCTTGTCGATAAACCCCCCTGTGGGTTAAATAATGACAACTTTTTTTTTTAAAAGGGTTATTTGTTACTTCTTCAATGAAGCCTTTATGTAGCTGTTCTTTGAAGACATCATTATACATTTGAATATTATTATCTTCTTTGAGTTTTTTCATTACTTTATATAAATGTCCTTTAGCTACTTTGAGATTGTCTCTTAAAGTTGGACAATTTATTTTCCAAGGTAACTCAATAAAATAACTATTGTCTTTGCACTGAATGGTGTCTTCAAATCTTTCTACCATTAACTGATCTTCTGAAGTTTGATTTGTGTCATGTATACCCACAGATTCTAGCAACCATAAAGTTTGAATTGCCTCATCCAAAGTTTCATTTGATAATGATGAATTAATGTTCTCAGTTGAGATAATATTATTCAAAGTGTTGCTATTCTTACAGGTGTTATGTAGGACTGAGTTGAGGCACATAGTATTTGTTGGTCATGAACTGTTTTGGTTTAGGTCTAGGTCGTATTTGGATAGGTCACCCAAAGGGGCTATCCCTGATGGAGTCTGAATAGCTATACCATTACCTATCTCTACTATGCCCTTATGAATAAGATTAATATAATCTGCCCCTATTAACATTTCAATGTTAGCTACTGTGTTGTTAGTGATATGTCTATCAGCTATTTTGTAGTGTTTTCCCAAATGATTTATGGTTTGTTCTAGTTTGGGTATAACCAGTTTGTTTTGTCCTACTTTAGAAATAATAACTGCTTCAATTTTCTCTAATTTATTTTCTAAATGTAGTTCTAGGTCAATTGTCTTATAGCTATTTTTGTCTGAGTTATCCTTAACAAAGGATGCAATATTGAGTTTTTGTTCATTCGGGTTTGGTGTCAAACCCAATTTATTAACTACATTTTGTGAAACAAATGTTTGTTGAGAACAACAGTCTATAAGACATCTCACTGGAGTGGTGCTATCCTCACTATTCACTAAGTCCAAAGTAATAGTTGGTAAAAGAATCTCAGTGTTTCTTGTTACGTTGTTTGAACAAACAGAATGTCCCATGAAAGTGGCATTTTCTTGATTACCTTTGTTTGGGGGGAGGTATCTTTTGAGTTTGAGTACTATTGTTTGGACACTGGTGAATCACACATTGATGAGACATGTCGTAAACTTTTACAAAACTTACACTTGAATCTTAACCTAGATTTACAGTCTTTCTTATAATGTCCCTGGCCAGTACACTTTTTACACAGGTTCAACTGTTCACATCTTTTAGCTCTTTGGTTAAAGTCTGAATATTTGTCACACCCAGTACTACTGTGTTCATTACTTGCACAAAATTTGCAATGTGGTGTGTAAGTTGAGGCAGCAGTTACATTAAAGTTCTGTAATGTAGGTGTTCGTGTATTACAGTTGGTCACATATGATTCTACAGTATCAAGTTTTGTCTGTTTGGCTGTAGCTAGTTGGTCTCTGGGAACAGTCTTTGGTTTATCCATAGTCTGGGTCTTATTTTGTGTTGGAAAATCTCTCAATTTGTAATTAGTTAGGATATTGGGGAAGTGTTTTCTTATATCTTCCAGATTAGGATAATTTTCTCCCATCTTTAGAATTAAAATATCTTTAACCCTCAAAGGAAGGCACCTAAGTACTATGCCTTGTATAATCCAAGATGAAGCTTTAATATCTATCTCATTGCTAACTAGTTGTCCTATAATAGCTTCTAATTTTGTATAAAAATTTTCCATATCACTATGGTTATCTTTTATGGGTGCAAATTCAAAAATTTGTTGAGATAATTCATATACAATCTCATCTTTATTAATGTAATTACGTTTTAAGAGATCAATAGCTACTTCATATGAATTCCCTACAGCTGGTAAATAGGCTATCAGGTTATAGGCTGGGCCTTTAAGGAAACTAGTTAAGTAGCTAAACTTTTCAACAGTTGAAATTAAGGTTTATTACCTATTAAATTCTCAAATTTGTCAATGAAAGATGGGAATTGTACCGTGTCCCCTTCAAATGTTGGTACTAGCAAAATGGGTAACTGAGCCCTCAATTCTTGTGACTCAGGATTTAGCATGCCACTTAAATTTTGTTGAAGGTTAGCTCTACTTTGATTAAAATCAGAATTAGGTTTATTTGGTGTTAAGTCAGTCAAACGAGACCGTAGTCTCCTTATTTGCTGTTCAATTGAGATTACCTGATCATCATTATCAGCGTAAAGGTCTATCAATTGTTCTTCAGCCATTTCGGATTCAACTAACTCTGAAATACTCTCATTAATGGCTATTATTTCCTCCTTTTTAGTTTCCAATTTAAGAATTACACACACTAAATCTTCCTTACCTGGTTGTGTAATATTGTTAAAAGTGTTCACAGCCTTTGTAACAGCTCCCAACTTTGCCCCCCTTTTCTCTTTTAACTTTTTCAATTCCGCACTGTCCATGTCTAAGTCAAAATTGTTTAACTGGGGATCGTAATGAAATAGAGGACAAGAAGAAATTACCAGAGAAGAGAGAGCACAGACAAAACAGAAGTTTAAATTTGGTTTAATCCCCACCAAGTACTTGTGTCTCACTCAGGTCTAAGCTTATAAGAGAATGAGACTCCTTAAATGTAAATGTTTCCTAGTTAGGCCCTAGGTTGTAGACCTAATTAGGCTTGATTAGGTTAGGCTTAGGCTAGACCATTTAGCCTAATTCTGCAATTTTTGTTAAGTAAGGTTAAGGTTTGTAAATTCCCCACACACGGACCACCAATGCGAAAAATGCTCTGTATGAATTGTTCCACAATTAACCCACCCCTTATATCTCCAGTCTAACTATAGAGTAGATCAAGTCTAGCCTAGAGGGGTCAGTCTAGAGATTCCGGAAATGGTCCAGAGCGGGCAGATAAATTGAGGTCCACAGTAGGATTCCTCACCAAATTAGGTTAGGGCAATCTACCTTCACCTTTGTTAAGCTATGAGTTGATGCTGGGTCTTAGGCCACAATGTAGGCCTAACTTGTCTGACCCAGCTTAATTTAATGTGATTAATTTGCTGGGTTAAAAACACAATTAGTCACTTACTGTTAGTTATTAGAGTCTCTTTTCTCCGGTTGTGTAATTGTCGAGAGCGTACTTGCTGGTGGGGATCTTTTTCGTTGTCTGTTCTCGTCCCTTCTCCAGTTCCGTCCTTTTGCCCTGTTCCTCATTTTCGTTCTCCTTTGTTCTCCTCTTCGCGGAGCTTTTTCCACCAGCGTTGTCTTGGTTTTTTCCTCGGTTGGTTGAGCGGTAATGTATCTCTATTACCGAGCACGCTCTTCTCACACAGTATATAAATACTAGTGTGGAGAATAACTCTGGTGAGCAACCAATTGGTTTCATCCACCCAGTTATTGACATAAAAGGAATTTAATAATTGTTAGATTAACTACCTACCTACTCAGTGAACCATTTTCGTTACCTCCCAACTACCCACTCATCAGTTTTCCATAGTGGTGATTTATGTAAATTATATACTTGTGACCAAACTTTTAAATTTACATAATTATTACTAATCTGTGAATATCATATTAAAAATCCTGCCATTTTAATTGACAGCTTTTGGGGAGAAATTAATAAAACGCAAAAATATCCTCATTTGTGTAACCTAATTAAAGGCCTACTATCAATCCCTGTAGACAATGCTGATGTTGAGCGGATATTTTCGCAGGTGTTTTTAATAAAAACTAATCGTAGAAACACTAACTTCAATCCTACAGAAGAAATGGTAAAATTATGTAATAACGAAATGTATAAAAGTGACTGAAACGGAATAAACTTTCTGTATATATGTATATATATATATATACAGTATCTTTTTATTATTTTTATGTAATGATTTAGTAAATGCTAGTAATATATGGTGACTTCTTTAGTATTTTCCTTCTGAAAAAATGGTCACACTGCAAAGAGTTCAATGTCCTCAAACTGAGTAATTCATTTGTCATTTGAGTTGTTGACATTGCGAATCCGGAAACAGAAGTTTGTGAAATTATTATTAGGTTTAAGTGACTAAGTGTATGAAGGATTAGTTTCCTATTTCAGTTGTATTGTTATTAGGAGATAGCCTATACAATAGCATTTATTGTTAGGATAAATAATAGTGTATTAATTATTGCAGTGGACTCAAGTCTCAAAACAAAAGGGCACTAAAAAAAAAAAACTTTGGTAAATATGTAATTACTTCATCACAATTTTGGGGTAAATGTTTACTATAACACCACCTCCAATTTTTTTGCAAAATACCTTTTTTAGTAGTTTTTGGTGTGTTCTGTTCAGATCTGCTATTCATTTGTTGTGGAAATGACCCAATTAAAAGTTACGAGACATTGAAGTTTACTAAGTATATAGGGAATTTTGGGTATAATCATGGGTTATTTCCACAACAAATATCATAAATAGCAAATCAGAACAAAACACACGAAAAATTAGGGGCCTACTAAAAAGATGTATTTTGCAAAAAACACAACCTAACCTTACTGCAAAACATTAGGACTGATCAATTTGCGATGTGTGATCTTTATGGGGTCTCTGCCCCAATACCCCCAAGATCTAAATTATACAAATGATTATTAAGTTCCCGAACATAAAAATACCATAAGAACATAAAAATTTTTTATAGTGGCCACACTAGGGGCTACTTCGGCCCATCGAGGTGGCTCCACTGTGTAAAAACTGCCTGTACATTGGCAACAACCAATTTTTACAAAATTAATTAATTATCAATTTAAAACTAATTAATTATCAATTTAGAACTAATTAATTATCAATTTAAAACTAAGATAGAATATCTGGATCCAGAGGATCAAACTCATAATAGGTTGCTATCCACAAATATGTTACACTCTATATCTATTTATAACTGACATGCAAATGTATCAGATCCAAAGAATCCAGTCAATTTCATTACAGTACCCATCAATACCAGTACCATACCTTGCCAACCAAAAATTAAGTGTGGTCCATATCAATTGCAGACCAAGTCACAATTTACAACCATATACATTACAATATATATATACTTAGGAGGAAAAGTGTAGGTGTGGCTGTAAAGACTGTACAGTAATGTAGAAATATGTGTGCACCCATTTTTGGTCTCCCATTTAAAGGTGTGTGGGGCAAGTGAAGATCATGAGTTTTTCAATACCTCACAGTACTATAGGGGACACTGCTCAGCAGAGGAATCTCTTTAAATGGGGTGTGTAAGGACAGAGAGTATCCTCTAACCCAAGATGCTGCCTCCCTATATCCCACAACACCTGTGTTGAGCTGTGGGATCTATCACCAAATGCACATATTACACTGGTATGCATATGAAATTTTTTTGTCTGCTGTGAGGGTTTTTTCAACTCATATTATATAATTTGACCATGCTGAATTCGAAAATGACATTGGTTTTCCTCAATCAGGTCAGGTTTTTTCTCTATTGGCCATTTATTATAAGTCCAATTTTATCCCCAAATTTATTGATTTTTTTAGCTTAAACCAGGGTTGTGGAGTCGGTCCAAAATTTTCCGACTCCGACTCCACACATTGTAAAAATTCGACTCCGACTCCGACTCCGACTCCACACATTGTAAAAAATCTAAAAATCCAACTCCGACTCCTCACATTTTAAATATACGACTCCGACTCCTCTAGTGTTTCACTCTATAATTATCATAATAATAAGACATTTCATCACCACGACACTAAGTGTGAAATTTTATATTTTATATTTTATATTTAAATAAATATTAATTGTATATTCTGAAAATGTAAAAAAAAAAATATTAAAAAAACTTAATCTAAGGGCTATCAATGAATAAGGTTTATTGACCAAAAAAACTAAATAACCTAAATGTTAGTATTTAGGATTTAGAAATTAAGGGTGACAGGACACAGAAATTGGAGTCGGAGTCAGAAGTTTTTTACCGACTCCGACTCCGACTCTGCCCTGAAACGTGCGACTCCACGACTCTGACTCTCCGACTCCGACTCCACAACCCTGGCTTAAACACTGTAGATACGAGTAATATTATAAGAACACTCATGAAAAGTAAAAACATTGTGTGAATAAATACTTTTATTCATACAATGAATATGGAAAAAAGTTTATTGAGGAAGGAATGAAGTTTTTTTGTCTTTCCATCTGTGTTTTTCTTCGGGCACGTCTTGCTTCAAACACCAGCAATAGTCCGCCAGCATATTGATATCCCAGTTTCCCTGGTACCTCTCTTCCATTATTTTGATATCTTGGTGAAATCATTCACCCTGTTCCTCACTATAATCCCCGCAATTTTCAGGGAAATAGTCCAAGTGGGACCACAAAAAGTGCATTTTTATGGACATGTGCGACCCATGAGCTTTGAAAGCTTCCATCAAGTTTTCGACAATGGACTCGTATTCTGGACTTCTACGCTTGCCAAGAAAATCAGTGACAACTGATTTGAATGCCTGCCAGGCATTCTTCTCAGTTGGAGTCATTGTGTTTTCGAACTGAGTATCCTTGATCAAAGTTCAAATTTGAGGACCATCAAAAACCCCAGCATTTAGTTTAGCATCAGATATATGAGGAAATTTACTCTCGAGATATCGGAATGCTGAACCCTCCTTATTCATTGATTTGATGAAATTTTTCATCAAGCCCAGGTTAATATGAAGTGGTGGGAGCAAAATTTTTGTTGGTGGTACAAGGGGCACTGAAACATTATGCGACCCAGGTTCAAAATTCTCTCTGGATGCCCATTCACACTGTGCATAGTGCTTCTCATCCGCTCAGCTATCCCATTTGCAGAGGAAACATGGGTATTTCGTGTATCCCCTTGCATTCCCAATACAAATGCCACAATCTGAAAAAAAAAGAAAATATTTAAAGAATTTAGAGAATTTGTTCTATCAGATAAAAAAATCTATGCATTGGACTGTATCACTTCTGTGGGGAAGTTAAGTGTTCTTATACGCTCTCAAATAACCTTTGGAAAAACAACATAGTCAATAGCAATAGTTTCCTTATGATATTAGTATTACCTTCAAATCTCCACAGATCCTCCAGTTATGTTGGTCGTATACGAGAGCATCCAGTAAAATTTTCATGTTATCGTAGCTCTCAGTAAGTTGTACGGAATGTGCTACAGGGACTGATGCAACCCTATTCCCAATGTTGAGAAGTACTGCTTTCAAACTTCGTTTAGACGAGTCTATAAATAGCCTCCATTCTGATGCGTTATATGGCAGGCCCAAGGATTCGATTAGCCCCTCAACATTGCAGCAGTACACTAAGGAAGAGGTATTTTCATGCACTGCAAAAAACTCTCTGAATTCTTCCTCTCGTTTCCTATACCAGGAGAATGTTGTTCCCGGAGCCAGCAAGTTGTCCTCTCGAAGTCGTGAGCCCAAGATCTCGGCAGCTAATTTGGAAAGTCCTAAATCCCTGGTAAGATCATTAAGTTTGGCCTGGTTGAGAGGCCTCGGCTCATTTGAAGCGGTATTTTGAGGTATATACGACTGGGACTGGTCATTGGCATTGGTCATTGATTCATCATCAGAATCATCGAAGTCCAGGGTTTGAGGTGGGTCGGGTATTGGAATTCCAGGACCATGGGGTACAGGTCTCATAGCAGAAGGAATGTCAGGGTATACAACAATGTGTTTATTCTTCTTGTTAACTCCTGAAAATAGAAACATGGATATAAAACTTGCATATGAAATAGAAGAAGCATTCAGACAGTGGCGGCTTGTGAGGGAAGGCTGCGGTCTGTAAGATATGAAATAGGTCGATGGAGTCTGTATATTTTCTTTTTTCATTCATATTGTCCCTTCGGGGACAATATGAATGAAAAAGAAAGAAAATATACAATCATTGTAAATGTAACTTGTATAACAATATGTATGTGTAAATGTATTTTCTATAACAATATGTATACGGTATGTAAATGTATGATTACCATTATGGTGAATATTATGCTATATATGGTGAATATTACATTATGGTGAATATTATGTCATTTCATACGAGGATTTCAAAATATTTAAGAAAAATAAATTTATAAGCCCACCTTGGAGGTTTGTCATGCAGAAATAGCAATCTGTCACGTGATCCTTTCCTTCTCTCCAAATCATGGGAATTCCAAAAGGCAAAGATTTCGCTCTGCCTTTGCTCCATCTTCTCAAATTTTCAATGCACGTCTTGCAGCACATATGAGGGGCGAAATTTTTGTCCTGGTCCCCTAGCTTAATTCCAAAGTATGCTCTATACATTGTCTTCACAAATTTAGTGATTTGGGACTGGTTATTTGGCATGGTAACCGTCCCACATATGTAGCAGAATCTATTGGGATCATTTTTACACGCTCTATTCATTATGAAATATTTTATCTATATGCCTGAAAAGAAAAAAAGATATTATACAAGTGAAACAAGTGATGATAGATGTTACTGTTCCAATTCCGCTTTGACAAAATCACGAAAAAATCTATTTTACTTATGAGGCCATAGCCGGATAACCTGAGCTGATTGAGAAAAACGGATTGCAGATTCAAAATCAGCAGGAAAAACTCTATAAGAATCACTTACAAAACCCTTGACAGCAAAATTGATGCATACCAGTGTTATATATGAAATAAACTACAGTGCCCGCGAAAAGTATCCGATCACCCTTGAAATTTGTATTTTTTACATAAAAAACAATGTTTAAATGTATACTAACCTTATATTAGTATTTTGTCATCTGTCCTTTGGTTTGGATGACTTGTTCTAGACATTTTGGCATGGATTTAATCAAGTTTTGACAAACTTCCACTGATATTTCCTTGCACCATACCTTTTTGATGGCCTCTTGTAATTTTTCGACTGAGCCAGTGTCGTGGCATTCAACCTTATTTTTTATTATTAGCCACAGATTTTCTATCGGATTGAGATCTGGACTATTACCAGGCCAATCCAAAATATCAAATTTATTGTCAGTAATCCATTTTGTCACTATTTTGGCCCTGTGACATGGTGCACCATCATGCATGTATGTTTTTGTCCTTTGGATTGCCATTGCCATTGGAAGTTTATCCTGTAGCATTGCTAAATACCGTGCACCATTCATAGTTGTGTTCTTCGGAAGAAAATATAAGTTTCCACGCCCATAGTAACCGAAACAACCCCAAACCATCACACTTGGAGGGTGTTTCATTGTCTTTAGGGTGTATTTAGGGTCCATCCTATTTGAGCCAATAGGCCGGCGAACCTTTTTTGGACAACTTCTGAATGTCAAAAATGTCGACTCATCGCAATAAAACCTTCTTCCAGTCATCAACAGTCCAATGAATGTATTTTTTACAAAATGCGACACTTTTTACGCATTTTTTCATTAATGAACGGTTTCTTAGCAGCATGGCGAGATGGTAATCCGAGTTCTTTTTGGAGCCGCTCCTGGATAGTTCGTTCAGAAACACCAGATAACAAATTATTCATATTAAATTTTATTTCTTTCGCAGTTATTGTTGGGTTTTTCAATACTAAACGTTTCATAAGTTTGTCTGTTCGCGAATTTGTTTTTCTCGGTCTGCCAGATCGTTTTTTAGGGACTGGCGTGGTTAGGCCACCATTGTTCTTAGCCCGTGAAACCCATAAATTAACGGTACTTTGGGATATGTTTAATTCCTTAGCTATCTGTCTCTGTGATTTCCCACATGCATGCAAAGCAACAATAGCACCTCGACAATCACTCTTAAGTTGTTTTTTAGCACACATTATATATAAATTTTATTTACACCACTTTCTGTAAAAAAAAAAAAAATATCAAGAAATTTATATAAACAGTGAAATCTGACAAATTTGAGACACAGCCACCCGCAACGAAGGCTACCAGAACACTAATTTGAGAATGCGTTGGATAGCTCTCATATCAGCGAGCAACCTCAAAGTTACCAGATGTCGCTAGAACAAATAGAAAGTGAATTACGTGTCTCTGAATATTAAGGGAAAATATTGTATTTTCTTGAGTGATCGGATACTTTTCGCGGGCACTGTAGTACCATTCATGCAATAAAAATGGGCTTAAATACCATCACCAGATGTCCCTTGCAGACATCAAACTATCCAACCTTCTTTTGAAAGAATAAAGTGTATCTGAAGTTACTACTTCTTCTGTCAGACTGTTCCAAAACTTAATTACTCTGTTTGTAAAACTATGTTTTCTTAAATTTGTTCTACATCTTGGCTTAAATAATTTCATACTATGACCTCTAGTCTGGTTATTGTGATCTTTAATGAAAAGAGACTCAAAATCTATCTTATCCAACCCTTTTATCATTTTATACACCTCTATCATATCACCCCTTAACCACCACCTTTTTAATGAGAACATGCTTAGATACGCCAGTCTTTCCTTATATGTCAATTGTCTTTGACCCCATCTCTTTCTTGTTGCTCGTTTCTGTACTTTTTCCAGTTTTTCAATATCTTGTATCAAATAGGGACTATTAAATTGAATGCAGTATTTGAGGAGGGGTCTCACATATGAAATGTATAGTTGCTTTATAATATTGGGTGATTTGTATTCAATGTGTGTGTGCATGAGATTGAGTCTAGCATTTGCTTTATTTCTGATTACCATACAGTGATTTGAGGGTTTAAGTTCATTAGTCACAGTGACACCCAAGTCTTTCTCTTTATCATCATTTTTAATCCAAATTCCATTCATATTGTATTCAAATTCTGGATTTTTTGGCCCAATATGCATAACCTTGCACTTATCAACATTAAATTTCATCTTCCACTTATCTGCCCAGACTGTTACTCTGTCTAAGTCTTTTCGTATTGTCGTTGCTCCTGCTACTGACTTAACATTATGGCCTAATTTTGTATCATCAGCAAATTTTGAGGTTTTACATGAATAGGCCCTTCTCTAGATCATTTATATAGATGACAACAAAGCAGAGGTCCCAGCACAGACCCCTGTGGTACTCCACTCAATACGGGTCTCCAAGTAGACTTATTTCCATTTAGATGAACTCTCTGTTTTCTGTTTCTCAGCCATTCTTCTATCCAGTCAGCTATATGACCTCTTATACCATGGGCTCTAACTTTTACCAACAATCTTGCATGAGGAACGGTATCAAATGCCTTTGCAAAATCCAAGTATACTATATCTACTGGATCTTTAACCTCTTTTGGATGACTGGGTCAAATATGTACCATTTCCAATACACGCATTTATAACTTAACCCTACAAAAAATTCAGTCGTCAAGAGGTTATTATCCAAATGCAATAGGACTTTATCATAAAATTCAATCAAGTTGGTTAGACAGGACCTTCCATTTCGAAAGCCATGCTGGCTATTATTTATAAGGTTGCACTCTTCAAGGAACTCGGTAGCTTTACCTCTAATGCAGAGCTTTCCAAACTTTTAACGTTGGCGACAAACTATTTAAGCATAACAATTTTCACGACACATTAATTAATTTTTATCAAATATCAGATAATTTTTCAGTAGGTGGTTTATCTTGTAGCCGATTTTGTTGATAGAAAAATCAAAATTTTCAAAATACAAAAAACACTAATGTGTCGCGACACACCAGTTTGGAAAGCTCTGCTCTAATGATACTTTCAAGTAATTTGCAAATAATGGAGGTGAGGCTGATGGGTCTGTAGTTTTTTGCCAAGTTTCTATTTCCTTTTTTAAAGATTGGAGCCACATTTGCTTTCTTCCAATCCTCTGGAATTTCAGTACATATCAATGATTTATTAAAAATAATTTCTAGTGCCTGTGCTATATTCTTTTTGGCAGCTTTTATGACTTTTGGATGCATTTCATCTGGCCCTGGAGATTTTTTCATTTTTAATTTATCTATTGCTTTTGGGATATCTAGTTTTGTTACCCTTAATTCATTTATTTCTCTATCTTGTCCTGGTAGTATAAGATCAGGAATATTATTTAAAGTTTCATGGAGGGGGCCAATTTTCTTTTTCACTCTACTTTCCAAATTGAAGTGACTGAAAAACTTCTTAGGATTGTTGTTTGAATTCTTGGCTAGGCTTTTTTCCAGGTCTTAGTTTGCTATCTCTGATTGCTTTCTTGCAAATGCTTCTTTTACTTTTATATATTTCAGAGTCTGTGCCATTTTTAGTTCTTTTGAATTTATGAAATGCTTTTGTTTTTTCTCTGATTGCTCTTTTTATATTGCAGTTTATCCAAGGTTGTTTTTTATTTTTTCCAGTTCTGATTTTACACTGGGATATGCTTCCTTTGTATGTTCATTATTATACTTTTAAATTTTTCCCACATACTATTTACTGTCTGTTCAGGCTGTAGAATATATATCCAATTTATTAGACACGGATCATTTACGAGTCCATTTATATTTCCTCTTAAAATCTGGAACTTCTACTTTATTTTCACTAGGTCTTGAATTACAAACAATATTAAACCGAAGGATACAATGATCACCTGAACCTAGTGTTTCTGAAACTGAGATATCCTGGAAGGTATCTGGATTATTTGTTAGAATTAAATCTAGAATGGCATCAGCCCCGGTTGGCTCCTTTACTAACTGGGTTAAACCATTCTCAATTATACAGTCTAAGAATCTCTCATTACTTTCTGGTGTTTGTAATATTTCCCAGTCTATATGCCTATAATTGAAATCTCCAACAATAATAATAATGCTTGTTATTGCTTTATTTATTTCATCAATAAGTTTATTTTCTACATACTTATTTTCTTCTCTACTTTTGGGGATTCCTTCAACTGAATATCCCTCAGGTGGTCTATAAATACCCCCTATCCTGATTTTCCTGGCATTTTTATGCCCAATATCTATCCATACAGATTCAACTATTCCCTCTTTAACGGAGGTAACTTCAACTGGATTCAGATTTATCTTGGCATAAATAAATACTCCGCCACCCTCTGAATATTTACGTTCATAATAAAGTTCATAGCCATCAATTTCATAAGTAATGGTATTATCTCGTTCACTAAATAGACTATTTGGTATCGTACTGAATTTTGTCCAAGTTTCAGTGACAATCATAACATCAGTATTTTCAATACCTATGTATGCCTTGAATTCATTTATTTTATCTCAGATACTTCTTGCAGTTACATAGAAAAATGACAAAGAACCCTTGGAATATTTTGCTTGTAATTTAGTCTGGTTCTTGTTCTGTGATGGTATATTATTTGCATCTCTCTTACTTTCTTTGTTAACCTTTTTCTTTTGAGTTTTAATTATATTTTTATTAGTTTGTTATCAAGGCGTATTGGTATTTGTACTAATTTGGCCTATTCCTTTGGTTTTAGTCAATTATATGATAAAATCTTTGATAGTAAATCAGTCCCTTTACTATTAAGGTGAATTCCATCTCTGTTATAGAACTCTCTCTTTTTCTTTTTTTTTTGTAAAATTTATTCCACAGTTCGATATATGTAATTTCCATGCTCTGACATAGTGCCTTCAGCCTACTATTTATATATAATGCTTGTGAGTACCACTTATTATTCTTATGTATACTGGGAATTATACCTGTGATAGATGTTTTAAGGTTAGGTCTCTGTTCCTTTAACTTTGTTAATAGCTGTTTATATGACTCCATGATTTCTTCGGAGTGCTTACCCTTTATATCATTTCCACCTACATGTATAACCATATTCTTTGGTACAGTTAGGTCAATACCAGATCCTTTTTCTATAATTTTATTACTATTCTATTTATCCCTGCACCTCGATAACAGTAAGCTATGCTACCTCTAGGTAATTTAGATCCTAGGCCCCTCACTTGAGTCACCTATAATGGATGCTGGTTCAAACATACCTATAGCTTTAGAGTGCCTGGGTTTATACGAGTCTGGATTATTATCAGGGTTGTGGAGTCGGTCCAAAATTTTCCGACTCCGACTCCACACTGTAAAAATTCGACTCCGACTCCGACTCCACACATTGTAAAAAATCTAAAAATCCGACTCCGACTCCTCACATTTTAAAATACGACTCCGACTCCTCTAGTGTTTCACTCTATAATTATCATAATAATAAGACATTTCATCACCACCACATGAATCGTCAGGTACTTTCTAGGATAAGGGAACATTCAAATATTAAGAAGGATATTGACTTGTAGATATCATATTAAGGGATTTTTATTTTTTCCAATAAATATATATATATATATATATATATATATATATATATATATATATTATATATATATACACAGGGTGTCCCGTAAGTCTGGACCCATAGGGAAAAATAATAAAATTACAAAATAGTCCAAAAATGTTTTACATAATCTGTTCAAAGTGTCCGCTGTTGTGTCGCACACATAGTTGAAGACGCAATCTCCACTGCGACAGCACTTTCTGAATCACAGTCGCAGAAATTTCTTGACACGCCTCCACAATGCATGCTTTAAGGTGGAAAATGTTCTGAAGTTTGACCTCGTACACTTTGGCTTTCAAGTGGCCCCTCAAATAAAAATCATAAAAAAAAATAATAAAAAAATAATAATAATAACATAATAAAAAAATATATTATAAATCCCTATGGGTCCAGACTTACGGGACACCCTGATATATATATATATATAATATATATATATATATATAAATATATATATATATATAAATAAATTAAAAAGATTCTCTTAAACATAATTAAGGTCTAACCAGTAGTAGTCCTACTTAAAATTGAATAACCCTTAACCTAGTGGCTATAACCAGGGTTGTGGAGTTGGTCCAAAATTTTCCGACTCCGACTCCACACATTGTAAAATTCGACTCCGACTCTGCCCTGAAACGTGCGACTCCACGACTCCGACTCCACAACCCTGATTATTATTGCTGACATTTTGTTTTATAGGCCTACTTTCTTCAGCTTTCTCATCTTGATCCTGGACCAGCGAGAAAGTATGAAACTGATTGGTTAGTTCTATAAGGACACTTTTCCTTGGCTCTTGAATTCTAGCTTTCCAAGTTTTCCTAGGTTTAGTCCACTCATCATTTCAGAAATTGTCTGAGGATATCTAGGCCTGGGCTCACTATGAGGTACCGGTATAGGAACATTTAAGTTTACTTGAACTGCTACTTCACTAGATTCAGGCTCAACTGCAGTATCTCTATAAGTTGGTCTGGCCTCTCCCTCACTAATAGACCCTCTGGACTTATTAAAAATTTTTATTACAGTACTACACTTGTCACAAAACCACATCAAGTTGACATTAAGCTTAGAAGCAGCATTTATACCTTTACTTATATATATCATTTGCAGCTTGCGTGATACCAGTCATCACAGCTATCACATGCAATAGCTCTATCTTTACTCTTAACTTCCTTTTTACCAACTCTACAGTCACTGTCAAAACCCATTTTTGTAGGGTAGGCTTTACAGGTATATCTGACTAAAAATATTAAGTTTGAATGGGCGTTAAAATGAGAGAATAACGCCGTAATTGATAAATCATCCAATCCTTTGTCTTCATCTAGGGCACATGATGAATCAAGTTCTCAAAGTCAAAATCACACGAATGGCCAAAGGTGGGCAGTTGCGCCGCAAAAAGTTGCGGCGCAACATTTTTGGTTGCGCTTGTGCTTGCGGCGCAACTTTTTGAAAAGGGTTGCGCTTGCGCGTGCGGCGCAACTATTTCAGCAGAGTTGCGGTTGCGGCGCTACAAAAATCGTTGCGCGTGCCCACCACTGCGAATGGCACATCATAATTCGATAACAAACACCACTAAACTGAATCCAATTTGAAAAAAAAAAATAGCCAGAACAAAACCCAACCAACTAAGTTGCAGAGTAGCGAAAAAATAGCCCAATCAGGAAAAATATTTTATGAAAAAAGTACATTATAGCCTTCACATGCCATATCTAAATTTATTTAAAGGAAAATTGCGTCATTCACTAGACTAGATGAAAATCAAAACAAATGAATGTTGTTATTATAAACGGACATTTGACATGATGTCACGTCAAATCAATATTGTTAATTAAAATTTCAGAAGCAAATATCTTCGTAAATACAAATTTCCCCAAATAAAGACATAGACCATTTTTCTTAGTAAATTATGATGTACTGCTGGAAATATTTCATTTTACTTGGGGTGCAGGTGGTGTTATAGTAAACATTAACCCTATTTTGGCAATGCCCATCCCAGTCATTATGCAGAAAATGACATGGTCTGAAGTTGAATTAAAAAACAGGGCTGTGGAGTTGGTCAAATTTGAGTGGAGTCGGAGTCGGAAGTGCATAGTTGGATGGAGTTGGAGTCGGTGCAGATCCTTCAACTATAACCATAGCAGCCTAGGCCTAGCTCAATTTTATGAATAAAATAGATTTAACCTAATGTTTTAATATTAATATAATATGTAAATAATATAATATATAAATATAAATAATATATACATATAGTTGCTTATAGTTAATAAGGATTATAATTAATTAATTAACATAATTAATAATAAGGAAATTTAAAAATTCAGTTCAGGTTAGTACATTTTGTTACAGATGTTTATAATAATACAAAAACATCTTATTAATTTGCTAAACCAATAATAATCTTATTTTGTTTAAGCTTCAATCAGTTTGTATTTTGGGATTTATTGTAATTTTTGAATAAAGAGAAATAAAGCCATTAAGGCATAGTTACAGCCACTAAGTAACCTGATGAGTCATGTGGTGGTGATGAAATGCCTTGTTTATGAATCTCCATTGGCCTAATAAAGCTAATCATAATCAATTTGGCCTTAACATTCCATCAGAGTCGGAGTCGTAATTATACAAGTCAGATTTCTGGAGTTGGAGTCAGAGTTGGCAAATTTTATCACCGACTCCACAGCCCTGTTAAAAAATACATTTTTCTAGTGTATTTTGGTGTGCTCTGTTCAAATATAACCTTCATTTCCTCTGCAAATGAAAAGAAATATGATTTTCTGTACATTAAAATAATGCATGTTTAATATTTTTTAACACTAGAACAGCTGAAATTTTTGCATACCCATAACAGCGAGGCGGTCAAATTGACCGCCACCTAATATTATTTTAAATTTACGTTTACATTTGTATTTATCGAAGGAAAATTATACTTTTTACAGGTATTTAATTTTATTTGAAGTAAATAAACGGTATTTATTTATAACCATATACGATAAAACCAATTACGCTTATAAATTAATAAAACTTTAGGGTTAACTTCGCAAAATAATAATCCTTTTTTCATCTTACTAATAAATCCTAGTTTTTATTTCTGTGCTTTTCTATGTTGAAGAACACTTCTTGCAAATGATTTTCTTGATTACGTGGCTTGTGCATGATCCACATACCTTTTTTTTACATTTGTGACAAATTTCACAAGTTTTATTTTGCTTGCACATTCGCACTTGGCATTGTTTTCTTTTCCGGGACAATATCACATCTGTCTCTGCAGTGTCGTCTTCACTGATATCCTGCTCTGCGTCACTCTTTTTAAAACCCTGTCGTAATTGTAATGCTAGCTGCAGAAGAAAGTTGCGACGAGTAATGTTCTTACCAGTAACTTCCCTATAGAGAACAGCTACATTGATTCCAGCGAGGTCCAACATATTATAGAAAACATGAATGGGCCACCTTCTTGAACCAGCTTTAGTGCTGTATTTGCGAGCCATCTGATCAACTATATCTACTCCATATTTTGTTGAATTGTAGTAAGTCACAGTTTCAGGGGTTCTTTTTGCATTATCTTCAACTTGAACACAGCTATGCACGCTGCTCAGAAGAATCACATTTTTATTTGGTTTGCATTGATAGACAGTTAGCGTTGCTTGGTCATTTTTCAAAACATGAGTGTTGAACCTTTTGTCTCGCAAATTCTTGATGGCAATTGGCACTTCTTTTCGGGCACGATTCATTGTCCCAACAAGGGTAGTATTTTTGTGTTGTAATTTACGACATAAACTCACTGAAGTAAAAAAGTTGTCAGTCGTAATGTTTCTTCCTTTGCCAAGGTATGGTTCGACAAGTTGAAGAACTACATATTCTGAAAGCGGTTGGTTTGATGGGCGCTTTGCATCTTTACCAAGGTATGGGAATCCGTTCAAGAAGTATTTTGACTTGGTATCAGCAGCTATCCAAATTTTATACCAAATTTGTCTGGCTTAGTGGCAATGTACTGGGTAAAAGGGCACCTTGCTTTAGTGGGGAATAACTGTTCATCAACAGTTATATATTCGCTTGGTCTGTAGCAAGCAATGCAATTTTGGGTGAACCGATTCCAAACTTGAGATGTCAGTGCAAATTTGTCCGTTTTCAGCCTTTCAGATCTGTTAGACTTCATGTCAAAACGGAGGTATCTCATAATTTCTCGAAAGCGATCTCGTGCCATTGTTTCACGAAAGAAAGGAGGTCCCCACTCTTTTGACCAGAGATCATCAGCAGGTTGCCCCTTGGCCAATATTCCTCGAGCAAACATGATGCCAATAGTAGCCATAATTTCTTCCAGTGACACAGTCCATGAAGTAGTTTTCAATCGTCTATGAGCTTCTGCTTGAGTACACTTTTGTATATGTTTCAAAATAAAATCATCAATTAGCAATCTAAAAATCATTTTCAGCAATTTGTCGTTTGGCATAAACTGGGGGCCAGGTTCTTCACGTACAATATTCTGTGATCGGGTTTTTCCCTCATTTCTGTTGCCTTGTTCAATAACCTCCCATTCTGTGCCATCCTTCGCCGTTAAAACTGAACCAACTTCAATCAAAGCAGGAGTTTCGCATCGCTTTTTTCTTCCCATAAAGCCTCCCATCTTTCCTGCAAGTAATAAAGCACAATGGTAAGTTGCTATTACAGGCCCGTAGCCAGACCGAATGAGTAGGAGGGGGGGAGAAATTGATAGGGGGGACAATGAAGGAATATATATATATATATATATATATATATATAAATATATATAAAGATATATATATATGGTTCTAATTCAATTCGGCAAACAGTGGTGAAAAGTGCAGAGTTTTTCCAGGGGGGGCAGAATGTTTTACAGGGTGGGCTTTGCCCCCTCTTGCCCCCCCCCCGTGGCTACGGGCCTGTGCTATTATAATATTTATATATATAACCATAATGGTTCTACAATATGACACGAAATCATTGCTAATCATCATCAATAAACTTATGCACGAATCGCCATACTGAAACTGACAAAGATGTAAAATTTATTGTACTCACCCGCAACATGACCAGCATTGAACGTTTTATAGCTGAATCAGTTTGTGCCTGGTCATCACTTTCTTCATTTGACTCAGATGATGAACTTTCTGCCTGAGGAATATAATCATCTTCACCATCATCACTGTCCAATGATATATCACTTCCTTCTGAGTTTGATTCTGAAATTGCTTGCAAACATCGAAGAATTTCTTCATTTGAAAGAGAGGGGTTTGCACACATGCTTGCAGCTTGGAAGCGCAACACACACTGAACCGCCGTGTGTTGTTGTCAACAACATACAGCGAGATTGAATATGTTATGACAAGTCTTTACAGCACTCCTGTATTGCTTTTATGAGAAACGGTCAAAGTGACCGTTTCGCTGTTTTAGTAATATCGCTGAATATCTTGTGAAATAATTAGATATATTTTAATCATATTATACCACGAAAAGGTTATTGGCGTAGTGAAGGCATTCATGGAATATGACGGCGAACTAATCCGAATTAAGCAAGATATGCTAATTAAATTTTGAAAAAGCGGTCAAAATGACCGCTTCGCTGTTCTAGTGTTAAATGATATGGGCTGGACCTGTAAATCAAAATAACTTTTTATGAGGTAGTTTTAGTCACTTTATTCAAATTTGTCACTCATTTTTTGTGCAAACTATTATAGAAAATAATAATAATAATGTAAATATATATATTTAGTGTATTTGTAGTTGGGGGTGGTATGACATCATGTTACTCTGCGACTTCATTAGTTTGTTGGTTTCTGTTCTGGCTATTTTTTTTCCTAATTGGATTCAGTTTTGTGGTGTTTGTGATAGAATTATGATGTGCCATTCATGTGGTTTTGACTTTGAGAACTTGATTCATCATGTGCCCTAGATGATGATACGAAAAGATCAGAAGATATTTAGGTGAAATAACCAATATTAATCAGTTAGGTTAAGTGAATGCCCGGTTAGGTCAACTGTACACCCTTGATGATTGGTTAGGTTAAGTCGTGATATTTTTGTTAGTTTAAATGAAAATGATGAGCGCAAACTTTTCTGGTTAATTCTGAGGTGTTTTGCACGTTTCCTATGGTAATGCGTCATTTACAAAATCTTGTAACATGAAGATGTTAGGTTATGCTTTATTGTATAAAATGTAATCAAAAATACATTTGGTAAATATTAGTGATGGGACGATTAATCGGAATCAAGAATTGGAAGAATCGAGCATTTTTCAGGAATCGGAATCGGAATCGAGAGAATTGTACCATGATTTCCGATTCTTAAAACGATTCTTTAACTTTTAATTGAACCAGTTTTGCAATGTAAACTTTAAAATTTAAATGAAAGAGGATAACAAATTTTATTTTTATTGTATTGTAGCTATACATTAAAACATGTATATCCATGATGTGTAATCAAGAAGATTAAAATGAATTGTTACAACTTAGTTGATTTTTATTTTTAAACCAATCTATTATAATTTATAATTTATATTACCATACTCATAATGTAAATAGTTAATCTTACCAGAGTAAAATATGACAATTTCCAGAAAAACAAGTATAGAATTATATTTAAAAATATTGAGAATCGGAATCAAGACTTTTTAGTGGTATCGGAATCAGAATCGTTAAAAATTTTGGTATCATCTCATCACTAGTAAATATTTGGCTGGACACAGGGGCTACATTTTTTATCAAAATTACATTTTTCTACTGTAGTTTTCTCTGCTTTGTTCAAATCTGATACCCATTTCTTGTGCAAATGAATAGAAACTTTTTTTTTCCATTCCAAAATACAGTGTGTTTCTACTCATTTACACAAGAAATGTGTGTCAAATTCCAACAAAGCAGAGAAAACTACACCAGGAAAATGTAATTCTGATAAAAAACTAGCTAACCTAACTAAATTAACTAACCTAACCACAGAGCACACTAAAATACACTAGAAAAATATATTTTTTATTTCAACTTCAGGCC
Source organism: Bathynomus jamesi (assembly GCA_023014485.1). Taxonomy (NCBI): domain Eukaryota; kingdom Metazoa; phylum Arthropoda; class Malacostraca; order Isopoda; family Cirolanidae; genus Bathynomus; species Bathynomus jamesi. Next base: position 31,545 of record JAJOZX010009987.1, on the reverse strand, counting down.
ATTCATTTTCATCAGTTTTGTTTAAACTAACGAAAATATCATTACATAACCTAACCAATCATCAAGGGTGTACAGTTGGCCTAACCGGGCATTCAGTTAGTTATTTCACCTAAATATCTTCTGATCTTTTCGTATTGGGCACTCACTGTCACATTTTGGGCAAGTTAAGGATGAGAAAATAACACCATAATTGATAAAAACATCCAATGCTTTTTCTTCATCTAGGGCACATGATGAATCAAGTTCTCAAAGTCAGAAACCACATGAACAGCATGTCATAATTCTATCACAAACACGACCAAACTGAATCCAATTAAAAAAAAAAAAGACAGAACAGAAACCAACCAATTAAGTCGCAGAGTAGCGAAAGAATAACCCAATCAGGAAAAATATTTTATGAAAAAAAGTACATTACAGCCAAAACAGGAAATATTCACTATAAAAATATAACTTGTAATTTTTTCTATAACCTTGCATTTCTACAAAAAATTATTAGTACCATCGTAAAGAGCATGAAAAATAGTGCTAGTGAAACACAACCTCTCATTTCTCATTAGCCCCTGCCTGTGTCCAGCCAAATATTAACCATACATTTTTCAAGTGTATTTTGGTGTGCTTTATTTGAATATGACCTTCATTTCTTGCGCAAATGAACAGAAATACAATTGTCATTGCATGGCCCAAACATGTATTTCTGTTCATTTGTACAGGAAATGAAGGTTATATTTGAACAGAGCACACCAAAATACTCTAGAAAAATATATTTTTTAATTCAACTTCAGGCCGTCATTTTCTGCATAATGACCCCCATCCCTGATTGGACGATAGTTGATGTGAGAAATTTCTAAACAACCTAGAATGGCGATCCTTCAGAATCTGGCTGTAAATTACATTACATTACATTTGGAAAACATGAAGCCACTCGGGCCTCTGGAGGTAATCCAAGTCATGAGCTACGGTACATTTTTTAATAATAATAAAATCTTGCAAGATGTCACTCAAGTCAACTAATTAATATACAACTATTTACTACCACCATAGTAGCCTATATAAGACTAGCATGGTATGGGCATGTAATAAGAAGGGACGAGAACTACGTTGGGAGGAGGGGTTATCATGGAAGTGCTCAGCAGGAAGAAGAAAGGAAGACTGAGGATGAGGTGGAGAGATTGCATCAGGATGGACATGAGCGAGAAGAACCTGATGGAGGAGATGGCGCAGGATAGGGTGGAGTGGAGGAGAAGAGTATCTGCAATAGTGACCCTATATAAATGGGACTAATAATGCTGCAGAAGATAGTAGCCTATATAATTGAAGCAAAGAATATACACTATATACAATCTACAAACTATCTCTCTCACTTGTGAAAGTGTGTAAATTTTTCTTAAAATTAACTAATGAGCTACTGTTTACCACATCATATAGCAAGTCATTCCAAAAATGTACTACTCTATGACTGAAGTATTTTTGTAGATCAAGTCTACAAGTCCATTTTCTTATTATACCCATGAGCTATCCCATCAGACTTTAGTGAGAAAAAGTTATGTATATCTAAATTGTCCAAACCTGAAAACATTTTGAACATCTGTATCATATCTCCTCTCATACAATGTGTCTCAAAACTAAACTTGCCTAATTCCTTTAATCTATCCCTGTATTCCAATCTTCTTAGGTTAGGGATAAGCTTGGTTGCCCTACGTTGCACACCTTCAAGCATATCAATGTGTCTAAGGTGAAGGGACCAAGCTTGAATGTAGTATTCTAAGTGAGGCCTAACATAAGAATTATATAATTTACAGATGACTTCTTACTCTTGTAACTAACATTACTCTTAATAATACCTAACATTTTATTTGCTTTATTTCTAGCCTCTAAATACTGCTTAGAAAATTTAAATCACTACAAACTATAATGCCAAAATCCTTTTCCTTTCTAACATCCTCCAACCAGTTTCCTTGCATCTCAACTAGTTTTCATTATTTCTACCAAAATGGATGACTTAGCATTTTTGAATATTGAATTCCACTGCCATTTACTAGCCCAAGCAACTAATCTATCAAGATCCTTTTGCGGTTCATGAGAATTTTCTATATTTGTAACTGGAGCAACTACTTTTGTATCATCTGCAAATTTAGAAATTTTACAACCTACTCCTTTAGAACTCTAAATCATTGAGATATAAAATAAAGGGATGTTATTGAATGTTTCACCAACAGGAAACTTTAATGTTTCATAACTTTGTTTCAGTTCATTTGTGCAAGATATGAAAGTCATATTTGAACAGAACAAACCAAAATACATTAGACAAGTATATTTTGAATATTAATTTCAATGTTGATGAAACATTCAATAATTACCAAATAAAGAGTAATGGACCCAAAACTGATCCCTGTGGTACCCCACTTTTCACTTTCTGCCACCCAGATTCATAACCATTTAGAATTACCCTCTGTTCTCTGTCTTCAACCATTTTTCTACCCAATTTAAAACTGACCCTAATATACCATGAGCTCTTAATTTATATAGACATCTCCTATGTGGAACCTTGTCAAATGCTTTACTAAAATCCAAATAAATAACATCTACATCATTTCCATTAGCTACTGTATCTACCTGATCAGTTACAAATTCTAAAAAAATCTAAGAAATTAGACAAACAAGACAACCTTGATCTAAATCCACGTTGTGAACTTGAAATAAGATTAAAGTTCTCCAAATGATCTTGAATATTAGTCTTTATAATTCTTTCTAGTATCTTACCTACCAATGATGTCAAGCTAACAGGCATATAATTTCCTACCTCCTCCTTACTACCCTTTTTGTAAATGGGTACTACATTAGCTTTCTTCCATTCATCTCGTACTTCTGCATAATTAATTGACCTAGCAAACAAAATAGTTAGTGCCTCGGATAAGCTTTCTTCCCCTTCTCTGAGAATCCTAGCAAATATATTATCAGGTCCAGCAGCCTTATTTGACTTCAATGTATGAATCACTTGCCTAACATCATCCTTCCTTATATGATCAAGAATGTCTGAATTTACAGGATCTAAAGGATTAAAATCAAAGTTATTTAAACTTTCTTCAGTAAAAATGGTGAAAATAATCATTAAAAATATGGTACCAACAATATCCTGATCTTTTTCAAACATCCTATCATCATGTTCTATTGGGCTAATCCTATCATACTTTTTATTATATTTATAAAAACTAAAGAATTTCTTTGGATCTTTATTGCTATTTCTAGCTAGATTTATTTCACTATGCCTTTTACTCTTCCTAATCAAACTATTTAGCATATTTCTTAACTTTCTATGATTATCCAAGTCCAAAATACTATTATTGCCTTTAAATTCCTTGAATGCCCTTTTTTTATTTTTAATCATTTCAGCTATTTCCCTATTCCACCACAAAGGTTTCCTAATCTTGTTATTCCTAACACTTCTGAAAGGAATACACCTTCATTGTACATCCTCTAAAATTTCTTTAAATCTAGACCACATCTCAATAACATTTTTATTGGCAAGTTCATTATCCCACTTTACTGAGCCTAACAACTCCCTAAATCTACTATAGTCACCCTTTGAGAAGCAAGTGACTAGATGGTCATTGTTGGCCAGATCCCTATTTAATTCTATCTTAAAACATATGATCCAATGGTCATTATTTCCTAATGACTCTCCTACTGCAAGTTCCCTAATAAGTTCATGATCATTGGAAAGAGCCAGATCTAAGATTGCTTGATCCCTACTTGGTTTGTCTACAAATTGTTAGGAAACAGTCATTATAGCAGTTGATGAAGAAGTTACCTTTCCTATTATTTCCCTCTAAAAGGCTCCAGTCTATATGAGGCAGGTTGAAATCTCCCATAATTAATGTTCTAGCACTACAACCTTTATTTCTTGAACCATACTGTCATCAACTTCCTGCATTTGGTTTGGAGGTCTGTAAAATGCACCTATCCGAATATACTCTGCCTGAAACACAGATATCCACCCATATTGAGAAAAAATGTTGCCTGAGCAAAGATCTACCATAATCAGCAATAAAAAGTTAGCTTACAGGCCATTATATAGCTTAAAAATTAATTTTATTAATGCTGGCTTTCTTCATTTTTTCAGAATTTCATCATCAAAAATTTATTTAATGAAACTAAACATATTAAATAGTAGGATAACAATATAATATGGATATACTTAGCGTTTGTAATTATTAATTGTAATTTAAATACGTATCTACTCTCTACATTCTACATGCATGCTATATACTTAGCATTTGTAATTATTAATTGTAATTTAAATACGTATCTACTCTCTACATTCTACATACATGCTAAGTGCTAACTTCATACATAATGCTAATTTGTTTTAAGTTTTCTTGAGAAATTTTCTAAATCTTGAGCTGGGAAGACATACTGTATCCTTGTTCCGCCTCTTAAACTTGACTCAACTGTTCCAAATATGTTCTCAGGGGGGGAACAGAGCAAATATCGTCTTCTGCAGGAAAAACGTATGAGGGCACTATTCCTGAAGGATAAAGAAATTTAATCAAATAATCGTCATATTCTGCATCATATGACTCGACCAGTCCTAACCACAATTCTTTTTTGTACACACAACCGACAAAAGAGCCTACTTCTATTTCTTTATTGCTTAACTCTCCTTCGATATCACTGGCTTCTCCATCATGATCTACTTCTCCACTAACAATTTTTCTTATTTCTGACGAATATACTTTTAAAGTTTTTGCTGACAAAGGGATAAATCTGTAATTTTTGGGTACCTTTAATTGGAATAATCGGTAAATTGAGACGCTCTTGTAGGGAATTTTCTATTTCTGTAACTTCATTTTTGGATACATAAAAAAAAATTATGGAATCTAAATTAGTTGAGCAAAATTCAAAAAAGTCTTTGGGAGTTAAAATTTGATTATCAATTGGTCATTGTAAACTGGATTTTGTACTGATCTTTTCACAGTGTCACCTATTCCGTCGCATGCACTCTTTCCATGCGACATAGCAAAAAAATTCCACTCTCCATCTATTCCAAAATCGGCTTTGTGGTGACATAAATTCAAAAGGTTTAATTTATTTTTATACTGGGATGCACAGCCATCAGTAAAGTAGTGAATTTTTGATGAAGTTGGATGCTGCTCACGAATATTAGGTATAAGTTTTTTTTAGAAAGGAATATACTAGCGTTGTATTGTGCTTATGACAATCAGAAATAAAACAATAACTTTGATAAATTTTTTCACCAAGTTTATAATGTACGAAAGGATGCAATAAAAGAAGTTTTCTGCAAAGTTCCCAACAAGAATGCCTTCATTTTCTTTCATATTTTCTTTTAGCTCTTTAAAGTAGCTAATTGGATTGGCTTTTGTTTGTGAAATGATGCCTAGTTAGTTTTGTAATATTTTTACTCAATGATTCCACAAAATCTTGTGGAGATTCAACTTTGTCTTTAATCATGCAGCTGTCCACACACTCCCACTGTTTATAAGTTATTTCTTCTGCATTAAACATAAAATCTAAAGCTTCTAAATATCGTTTAACACCTCCCTCACAGGGACATTTTTTACATTTGTGCATCATACAATCTTCATCATCTATGTTACAGACTGATAAGGCCATCAGCATTTTGTAGTCTAAATCTTTAATTGCCAAAGCTGCTATCTGCAGTTTTGGGTTTTGTTGGTATGTACATACACACACACTGTGTGTACTGCTCTGACCTGCAAGTACACACCAAGAAGGTCTTAAGTTTGCAAAAGAGCTAAATCCAATTTTTGGATTAGCTTCATTTTTATATATATATTCTCTGAATAATTCACGTAAATTACATAGCATCAATCTCTTCTGCATCTTCACCTTTTCTCCATTTTCATTAATAGTAAATTTATAATCCTTCATTCCAGGACACATTCGGCTATAATCATCACTCTCGTAAAATTCTCTTACAATCCTCCGACTTTTTCTCACCATATACATAGAAGTTTCAAAGAATTCTGCTGTTTTTTCAATTGAAAATGGATATAAAGATATAATTTATAATTTAATCTTGCGATCAGTTGTAGAAATAAATTTGTCTTTAAGCTCTTGCATGACATTTTCATACCTAAAATTATATAAAAAAAAGAAATGAGTAAAAATCTAAGTTAAGTTAGTAAATTAAGTATTAAATTTTATTTTATTCTCAAAAAAATCTATTGTTTCATTATGTATTGTACATATAAATAACAATAGCTACATGTTTTTAATGTATAATAAACTTTTTGCCTTTTTAAATCATCATCCCAATGACCCTTTTTGGACAGGCCAGCAACAGTGTGTTCCTGGATAGAAGTCCCATAGGTGGATTCTATACTTCTAACTTTTCCTGATGTTGCCTGAAATTTTGAAGTGGCCTTTTTTTGTTTTTGCTGTGATGTTAATCCAGCTGTAAAGAATTACATAAAATTACAATTGAGATACAAATATTATTAAATTATATATGAATTATGTAATGCATGTTAGTTGTCTAACTGAGACTTGGTTTATTAATTAGATAAAAATTAAATATATGTTTATTGAAAGATTTCATTAATTATATAAAAATAAATATATGGTTATTTAAAGGTATTTACCCATTTTTATGGGGCTCTCATCTAAATATGGTAATATTTTATCACTAAGTATATCCTTATTATGTTGTGGATCTTCCAAAAAAATTTTCTCAACAGGTGGAGCCATGGAAATATTTGTAGATGAACTACTACTGTGCTCAAAGGATTCTTCATTTGCTGGTAAAGGACACAGTTCTTGTAGCGGTACAGCCTCTTCTGCTGGTGCTGGTACAGATTCCAGTATTCCAGGTTGACTTGTTATTAAGGTGTAGCAATTGCTACACAATAGCTGATCCTTTTGAAGAACTCCATAACTTACAGAAGCCATAAGTTCCATAACTTTTTTAATATTATTGAAATTCTTTCTTTGTTTTTTTAAAGGATCACAACAATATAATTTCTTATTTTTTGGCATTTTTTAAAGTTATTTAGGTAGATATTTAGGTACACCTGTATCTTTCAATACAGTAATACCTTAAACAGTGCGGTTTTGATTAGCGCGGGTTTTGATGTAGCACGGTTTGTATTTTCATCAATTTTTTTAAATTTAGCACGCAATTTTCCTATTGTTTTCTAATTTCTTTTCGGTACTATTTAAGTATTGCTCCTGCTTCGCTTGAGTAAGCACGTGTCCACTCTCTAAACTGTGAATTACATACCCCTTTCATACACAATTATGAGTGAAAAGCGGAAGTGCTATTTTTTTTTCTTATCCTTTTTTTTTTTCACTATTAAAAAAAAATCCTTGGGGGGGGGGGTTGGAACATATTACATTGAAACCCGTTATAATAATGCTTTGAACAGTGCGGTTTTGGACAGTGTGGACAAATTCCGGAACCAATTAACCGCGCTGTGCAAGGTATTGCTGTATAGTTATTAAAATCTGAAAATAGAAAAATAAAAACTAAAAAATGAAGAAAGCCAGCATTAATAAAATTAAGTTTTAAGCTATATAATGGCTTATAAGCTAACTTTTTATTGCTGATTATGGTTGATCTTTGCTCAGGCAACATTTTTTCTTCAATAAAATTTTTAAAAAAATTGAACCCTTCAATGTCAAATTCTGAAATTTTTTTTTTTTCAAAATTGCTGCTTTTTACTAAATTATCCAAATGAAAGTACCATTTTTGGAAACTAGAGCTCATTCTGCTTCCATCCATATAAAGTTTATTAAGCTACAACAATTAGAAGCTGAGATATAGGGATTTAAAAAATTCTTAGGTCACAATTTGGCCAAAATTTGACCTGACCCTAAATTTTGACCTATTTGACCAATTTTCAAAAAAATTTGGGAATTTGTTTTTTTTCACTAAAAAATGGCCCAAGACCAAGTTTTATGCAAATTGAAGACATGACTGTGTTGTTTATCTGTCTATTTAACCTGCATTTACCCCTGAAGCCTAGCTGAAACACAAGATTCACTCTGATTGGTGTGATGCTAGACTGGACAGTAAATCTTACTTTTAAGACTGCACAGCAACTACGTATCATATATTACTAACACATATATCAATCCATAGAGCAGGAAAAAACTATCAGCCCTAAAGTAAGATTTGCCAATAAACTTAACCTAATGTAACTAATTGATTTTTTTTTTTTATATTTTGAAAAGTTTACATAGCTGTACTGGTATATAGTTTTTTCTGCTCTATCAATTGATGTGTGTTATTAATGTAGGATACATAGTTGCTGTATGGCCTTAAAAGTAAGATTTACCAACTGGAAAATCTGCAAAATTTTTGGGTAGTGCTTCCAATTTTGGCAAATTTCTTCCTTTCCAAGTTGAGAGTTGTGTAATATGAAAAATTCTTGCATGTAATACAGTAGACCCTCACATTAACGTACTCTTTGGGGGGAATGTGTGGTCATTAAAGTGAAGTATGGAAAACCCCCCTACTTTAATGTACTGGGGAACGTTAAAGTGAAGTATGGATGACCCCACTTTACCAGACTATGGGACGTTAAAGTGGGGTTTTCTGTAACCAAAATACTTCAGTACAGTTACACATGTATGTATAGCCCTCGAATCTCCATATTCAACACATAACATGAAAATACATACATAGACTTACCTACTTATGAACACATGCACATGTAAATATTTATTTTTATGTACTCACCATATATAGTCAATCCTCCAAAATATCGTTGGGAACTTCTGGTGTGATGGCTGGAAAATACAGGTCTGTTGTGAGGGTCCTGAACTCCACTTCAGGCTCTGGTAGGATGGCTGGTGAAGGATTTACTACTGCTAGTACTTGCACTCAGGAAACTGGAGTGGTGACATAGTGAAGCCAACACTGCTGCTAGTACTTGGCATTGGTGATGGTTCGGTGGGCAGTGAAAGGTCAGACATTCCACTTGAAATGGAGCTTTGGCATGAAATGGGCATGGATGTGCATCAGGGCTTGGCAGCATGGGGGCTTGAAGAAATCATGAATTTTCATTTGCTTGATCCTTTTGTTTTGATGGGCAATGATTTCATTTCGGCACTTCCTTATGTAGTTATAGTAAGGAAGAATATTAGGCAGTGTGGTCTCATCAATGAATTTCAACAGAACATCAGCAGCGTCTCTTGCCTGGCTCAACGTAATCTTGGGTATAACCTCGGAGACATCTTCAGCATCCTCGTCATCATCAAGAGGTTCATCGATGGATCTGTCTTCAGATCTGACTGAAATGTTGGCTGCAGTTTCACTCTCACTAAGATCTTCGTACCCTGGGTCACCATCGTCAGCATCAAGCCATTCCACAACTTTGTCCTCTGTAGCCTCTGTTTTGCCTGCTTGTTGGAGAACACCCAAATAGTCCTGTGGCTTGAAGACCTCAAAGTCTATTTCCAGGTCCTGGATGTTATGGAGCAGTTTCTTCCAGGCATTACGCAGAGTGGACTCCTTGACCTTGTTCCAGCTGTTGGCTCAAATGTAAATAGTAGACTTGATGTTGTAGGCTTTGAAGTTCCTGAGTGTCTTCTCAGCCCTGTCCTCTGTCATCTTTAGAGATGACACACAAGCACTGCTCCAATTGCTTGGCCCTGTAGATTCTCTTGCAACTCACTATCACCCCTTGGTCCATAGGTTATTACTGATGTGGAATTAGTGGGGAGGAACATGGCTCTGATCTTGCCATCCTCCTTTGCAAGTTCCTTTGCACGTGGGTGTGCTGGTGCATTGTCTAGCAAGAGGACAGCCTTCACATCTTCAGGACTTGTTTTCAAAACATGTTCCTGGTATGCCTTCACCTGCGCAATGAAGAACTTGTGGAACCATTCGTGGAAAATAGTCCACGTGAACCATGCCTTCTTGCTACTCCTGTAGATGACTGGAAGTTCGTGCATGCAGTCCTTGAGTACGCGAAGCTTGGCTGATCTTCCAATGACCAAAGGCTTCAGTCTATGTATGCCATCAGCATTTGCGCAGGCCAACACAGTCATATGCTGTTTGTGTCTTAAAGCCTGGAAGATGTTTGTCAGTTTTGTGGGCCAGTGTATTTGTGGGCATACTCTTCCAAAATAAACCTGTCTCATCGCCATTATACAGCTGGTAGGAAGCAACCCCAGCCTCATCAATCAAAGTCTGTAGTTCACACCTGAATGACTCCACTTGAGACAGGTCTGCACTGGCTGCTTCTCCCATAAGCTTTCTGTTTAATAAGCCATGCCTGCACTGGAAACGACAGCCAGCCACCACTTGCTTTAAAGTCTGTGTAATTGAACTCCTGCGCAAAATGCTTAACTGCCAACTGGATGTCAATTCCTCTTACTGTAATGTTCTTGGCTTGTTGTTGCTTGAACCACAGCCACATCTGGGTAAATCCAGGTTAAATAGACAGATAAACAACACAGTCATGTCTTGAATTTGCATAAAACTTGGTTTGGGGGCATTTTTTAGTGAAAAAAACAAATTCCCAAATTTTTTTGAAAATTGGTCAAATAGGTCAAAATTTAGGGTCAGGTCAAATTTTGGCCAAATTGTGACCTAAGAATTTTTTAAATCCCTATATCTCAGCTTCTAATTGTTGTAGCTTAATAAACTTAATATGGATGGAAGCAGAATGAGCTCTAGTTTCCAAAAATGGTACTTTCATTTGGATAATTTAATAAAAAAAAAACTTAATTTTGAAAAAAACAAAAATTTCAGAGTTTGACATTGAAGGGATCAATTTTTTTAAAAATTTTATTGAAGAAAAAATGTTGCCTGAGCAAAGATCTACTATAACACTGGGTAATAAAATTTGAAAATTTTTCTGTTTATTGTGATTTTTCTGTCATTTCTCAATGATTTCAGGGTGCTGATTCCAAAAATGATATTGGTTTTGCTCTATCATCAACCATTTCAAAAATATAGGTTATCACACTTTTCATATGGCAAAGTTATATAAAGAAGACTAACATAAATATTTTCTGAAAGTAAAAACACTATTGGAAATTAATGTTTATTGAGCCAAAATTGTTTGACAAACCCAAAATGGTGCAAAGGATATAATATATATCATGAGGAGAACCGATAAGAGAATAACAAGCCTTGTTATGCAGTGTGCATTCCTTAAAAATGCACTGAAGAATGCAACTTCTGCGTATGAACATTCTTATCCTTTCTGATTAGCGACCATACATAGTCTCCCATCATGGAAGCATCCCAATGGCCCTGGTACCTTTTCTCCATCATTTGAATATCTCTATGGAATGTTTCGCCATGTTCTTCACTCACATCGCCCAGGTTATGAAAAAAGCCTAGATGTGAATGCAGATAGTGTAATTTTAAAGACATACGGCACCCCATTTTGCCATAGCACTTAATCAAGTTTGACACTAACTCCTTATAGTTTGGTGCTTTATGGTTGCCTAAAAACCCACGAACCACATCATGGAAAGCACACCAAGCCTCTTTTTCGATCGGAGTCATTTTGGCTTCAAGGTTCTTTGAATTCAGCAGCGCCTTGACTTGTGGTCCTACAAAGATGCCAGCCTTGACTTTGGCTTCAGAGAATTTAGGGAACATGACCCAAATCTGTTGGAAAACTTCCCCTCCAAAATCTAACGCAGTTACAAACTGCTTAATTAGACCCAACTTAATATGGAGAGGTGGTAGCAGAACTATGTCAGGCTTCACAAGAGGTTCCTTGAGTATTGTACTTTCCTGGTTGCAGTCCTTCATGTGGAGGCCACTGAACTGTTTTATAGTGCTCAGTTGAAGCCCTGCTATCACACAGGCAAAGAAAACATGAATATTTAGTAAACCCTCCTTGTAAACCTAACAGAAAACCAATCATTTGAAATCACCACACACGTCCTAGTTATATTGTTCATACCTGATTTGAGTGAGCAGTTGTTTGACATTTTCATAGTCCTCTTTCATTTGAACAGAATGTGCAACTGGTATAGATGGATATTTGTTCCCATTGTGGAGTAGAACAGCTTTTAAACTCTGAGGTGAACTGTCAATAAACAGGCGCCACTCTTACACTTACTGACTTCTCAGACTCTGCGCTCTTCTTTATATAGCACAGTGGAAGTTTCAGGCAATTTCTAGAGCAAGAAACTGTCAATGAACATCTGGATTGTTCTCAACAATTCCTGATTATTCTGATATTGCTGCGCCCATAATAACATTATACTGGTAAAACATGAAAAATGGATTATCTCTGGTAAACCATTGATGATACACACAAACCAAGGCCAGATTTGGACTCAGCACCCACAAATGCATATAAAAACATAAAAAATTCTATATAAACAGAATCAGTGTTACACAGTGTAATCAGCAATAAAAAAGTTAGCTTATAGGCCATTATATAGCTTAAAATTTAATTTTATTAATGCTGGCTTTCTTCATTTTTATTTTTCTATTTTCAGATTTTAATAACTATATATTGAAAGATACAGGTGTACCTAAATATCTACCTAAATAACTTTAAAATGCCAAAAAATAAGAAATTATATTATTGTGATCCTTTAAAAAAACACAAAAAAAGAATTTTCAATATTAAAAAAGTTAGGGAACTTATGGCTTCTGTAAGTTATGGAGTTCTTCAAAAGGATCAGCTATTGTGTAGCAATTGCTACACCTTAATAACAAGTCAACCTGGAATACTGGAATCTGTACCAGCACCAGCAGAAGAGGCTGTACCACTACAAGAACTGTGTCCTTTACCAGCAAATGAAGAATCCTTTGAGCGCAGTAGTAGCTCATCTACAAATATTTCCACTGCTCCACTTGTTGGGAAATTTTTTTGGAAGATCCACAACATAATAAGGATATACTTAGCGATAAAATATTACCATATTTAGATGGGAGCCCCATAAAAATGGGTAAATACCTTTAAAACCATATATTTATTTTTTTATATAATTAATGAAATCTTTCAATAAACATATATTTAATTTTTATCTAATTAATAAACCAAGTCTCAGTGAGACAACTAACATACATTACATAATTCATATATAATTTAATAATATTTGTATCTCAATTGTAATTTTATGTAATTCTTTACAGCTGGATTAACATCACAGCAAAAACAAAAAAGGCCACTTCAAAATTTCAGGCAACATCAGGAAAAGTTAGAAGTATAGAATCCACCTATGGGACTTCTATCCAGGAACACACTGTTGCTGGCCTGTCCAAAAAGGGTCGTTGGGATGATGATTTAAAAAGGCAGAGAGTTTATTACCGTATACATTAAAAACATGTAGCTATTGTTATTTATATGTACAATACATAATGAAACAATAGATTTTTTGAGAATAAAATAAAATTTACTAACTTACTTAGATTTTTACTCATTTCTTTTTTTTTTATAATTTTAGGTATGAAAATGTCACGCAAGAGCTTAAAGACAAATTTATTTCTACAACTGATCGCAAGATTAAATTACAAATTATATCTTTATATCCATTTCCAATTGAAAAAATAGCAGAATTCTTTGAAACTTCTATGTATATGGTGAGAAAAAGTCGGAGTTTGCAAAAAGAATATGGTATATTACCGCATGTTCCAAGTATGTCGAAAGGAAAGGTCATAACCAGTGAAGTGAAGAGGATTGTAAGAGAATTTTATGAGAGCGATGATTATAGCCGAATGTGTCCGGGAATGAAGGATTATAAATTTACTATTAATGAAAATGGAGAAAAGGTGAAGATGCAGAAGAGATTGATGCTATGTAATTTACATGAATTTTTTCTGCATGATGAATATAACTTTTGGCCTGGCTTCAAATGACTTGGAAATTTTTCTATATATCAGTGATTGTGAAGCAGGCCGAAGATCAGAAGATTTTAATTTATTGTGGGAATTGAATGGATCACAATAATATTTTGATGACATTTTATCAGCATATAGTCAAAACCTGGACACACACAAATTTAACATGATTAAATAAGCTTATACAAATTATATAGGTACTGTGATGAAAATTATTGTTCTTTTAGAGCAAAAATCTTAATACGCAGTTTATTTATCAAACCATGAATGTAGCTTATTTATATATATATATATATATATATATATATATATGATGAATAAAACCACGAAGGAAAAAGAAACACAAAGGGGTGCTCAAGCGCTTTCGTCTAATGACATCCTCAGGAACACTGGAGTGAAAGGACAGATCAAGGCAATATATAGGTTACAAAAATAAACATACATACATACACATTCACATATATATACATATTATATATATACATATATATATATATATAAATATATACATATATATAGTAAGCATAGAAAAAAATTGTGGGAGGAGCCAACATTTATATGGTCACAGAAGAATAAAGAAATAAAAATAAATATAAATATAAATTGAGAAAAAATTAATTACAAAATAGTGCCTTAGTGATATATATGTCACAGCCTAAATAATCATAAAGAAATAAACAGGCAAAAAAAAAACCCATAAATACATATACATACATATATATATATATATATACATATATATACACATATTACATATATATATATATATATATAAAGACACTTTTAGCACTTTGGCCGACCTTCCATATAAATTCAAATGGCTTTTTTATGGAACAGGTCACAAAAGAATAAAGAAATAAAAATAAATATAAATATTGTAAGTGGAGTCTACCAATTCAAGCTCAAGAGGGAGGTTTTACAATCGATTTAATAGATGCTGCCAAATTGATATATATGTCACATTATTAAAAAATAAAAATTGAAAGATAAATTTTAAGAGAGGCACACCAATTTATAAGGGAAAAATTACCACATATGCATATTATAGTCACAAACGAATACAAAAGTACAAGTAAATATAAATTGGAAAACAAAATGATCCCTAGATGATATATAAAGAACAATAAAATATATATACAACATATTTACGGTATATATACGAAATATAAACGCAATATATACAGAATATATATATATATATATATATATATGCATAAGGGAAAAAAAAATTACCAAATTTGTTTTTATAATTATTGTCTGAGAAAACGGTAGGTCGCAAAAGAATAAAGAAATAAAAATAAATATAACTTGAAAAAATTACAAATAATACACGTACACATATATACCCGCATACCCAAATATATATATACATATACACACATATATACAAACACACACACACACACACAATATATATATATATATATATACAAGCTTGACCTTCACGAAATGAGAAATCATCCCGCAGAACCTTTGTGAGGTTGTAAGGTAAGGTAAGGTACATACACATATACATATATATATATATATATTTAACTGCATACATACATACATATACATACATATACACACATATACATACAAACACATTTAACTGCAATGACCACACACATACGCACATACACATACATACATACACATACACTCATACAGCAAAAAATTGAAAAATAAAATTGTAAGGGAAACAACAGACAAAAACAAATTTTTTACCAAAGATTTAACAACCTGCCCTTTTTGTTTAAATCCATTCTGAAGGAATTCAGAGCAACGGGATCAAGTTGAAACAGACCTTTACTCATGTTAAGGTTATTTGTAAGTTGAATTATAGCCGACTCAAGAATATTTCTATTAACAATGTTGCTAGAGTGAAACAAAACTGAAACATTATTCCAATCAATACAATGGGATAACTCTGACAAATGGACAAAAAGGGCACTGGACAACTGTCCCGTTCTAACGGAATATTGATGCTGTTTTACACGCGTTTGCAAATCCTTTCCCGTCTGACCTATGTAAAAGGAATCACATTGCTTACACCCAATTTTATAGATAATGCCTAAATTATTGGTAGGGCTATTTTTTACTATGATGTTTTTCACAATATTGTTATATGAAAAAACTACACTGATATCCAAAAGTTTAAGTACATTAGCAATGCCTAAGAAGCCCGGGAAAAATGGAAGTACTAAAATATTCTTTGACAAGGTGCGAGTGTTATTATTCACACGATAGAAGGTTCGTTTAGCCTTATTAAGACAAGATTCCATGAACGCAGATGGGTAACACAACTCACTTCCAATACCGTTGATATTTTCCAATTCGGCATCGATGTATTCAGGACTGGCGATCCTAAGAGCGCGGAGAAACATTGAGGAAAATATGGCCTTTTTAATAGGGGTGTCATGTCCAGAGTAAAAGTGTACGTAGGACAAATTGTTTTTTTTTTCCGATATATACTAAACTTAAAACCCGGGCTATCCCTATGAACACGCACATCCAAAAACGGGATTGAGTTGTCTTGTTCCACTTCTAAAGTAAATTTAATGGAGGGGACTTGGTCATTTAACTGAAGGAGGAAGTCATCCAGGTCACGATTCATGGGCCAGATACACAAAATATCGTCGACGTACCGCAACCAAGGGATGCCAACCCCCAGGATTCTCGGAATGTAAGTAATTTCAAAAAACTCCATATAAATATTGGAGAGAAGGGGCGACAAAGGGTTGCCCATGCATCCCAAAAAACTTGTTGATAATGCTCGCCATTGAAAGTGAATTTACAATCCTTGATACAAAGCTTAATAAGCTCCAAAACAGTGTGTGCAGGTAATGGTAAATCATAATTATGTAATTCTCTGGCGAGAAAGTCAAGCATATCATCAATCGGAACTTTTGTGAACAATGAACAAACGTCGAAACTGATCAATCTATCGTTGGTATTAATGCGAACATTATTCAATTTTTCAGTGAGATCCATGGAATTTTTTACGTGTGAATCAGAGACAGTTCCAAGAATGGGGGACAAAACATTAACAAGCCATTTGGAGAGTTTATAGGTAATAGAGCCCACCGAGCTAATAATAGGGCGCATAGGGTTACCCGGTTTGTGGGTTTTAATAAGACCATAAAGATAAGGCAAAGCAGGTGAAGTGGACAAAAAAAGGGGAATTAAATCCTTATGATCTTTGAGAATGCGTTTCAAGCCACTATTGAAAGATTTGATGACATCATCCTGTGGGTTCTTCCTAAGTTTCACGTATGTGGCGGGGTCCTGAAGCAGCTCATTCATCTTTCCAATGTAATCCACTTTGTCCATAATGACTAAGGTGTTAGCCTTGTCTGCTTTAGTAATATGGAGCTCACTATCTTTTTTTAATTGTGAAAGGCTATTGCGGAAACGTTTAGGAAAGTTATCTTCGTAAGAAATATTCGCAGCACCATAGACCAGGCCTTTAACTATGTTAACTAAAACTGAGGAAGGTTACACTGTTTTTCAAAACGAGCAAGACTATGACAAATTTGTAAAGCAGTAGGTTTTTTAACAATATAAAAGGACATACCAAATCCAAGGGCACTTTTTGCATCGTCACTAATGTTTTTCGAAGAAAGGTTCAAAACACATTTGAGCTTGCTTTTTTACTCCACTGACTATTTCGAATGAGACTTTTAATTTTGCGATCCAAAATGTTTCGAAGTGAAGAAGTTCTCCGACGCAACTCGTTGTAAATTTCATCAAACAAAGGTTGGATCCACGGTTGGGGAATAACAGTCAAAACATTACGTTTGGCAATGCCTAAATTTTTGAAGGTGGACCACTCATTTTGTCTGGTGACTTCAATATGTTTCTTTAAAATTACTCTGCTAAAGTTGTTGAACGGATGGTCGTCCATTTCTCTGAGGCGAATCGGAAGGAGGGACTTGGGAAGGACCTGCTCCTCCAGACAATTAGTAAGAAACTTCCGTCGGATCCGAATTGCATGCCCCTTCATTAATGTAGAAGCAAAACACCGACACAAACGGGGACAATAGAGGGAACAGCAAGGCGAAGGAACGCGTGGTGTTCATTATATGAAAAATTATTTCACGAAAGTGACACGTGAAAAGTATTTATGATGAATAAAACCACGAAGGAAAAAGAAACACAAAGGGGTGCTCAAGCGCTTTCGTCTAATGACATCCTCAGGAACACTGGAGTGAAAGGACAGATCAAGGCAATATATAGGTTACAAAAATAAACATACATACATACATATTCACATATATATACATATATATATATACATATATATATATATATATAAATATATACATATATATAGTAAGCATAGAAAAAAATTGTGGGAGGAGCCAACATTTATATGGTCACAGAAGAATAAAGAAATAAAAATAAATATAAATATAAATTGAGAAAAAATTAATTACAAAATAGTGCCTTAGTGATATATATGTCACAGCCTAAATAATCATAAAGAAATAAACAGGCAAATAAAAAAACCCATAAATACATATACATACATAATATGATGAATAAAACCACGAAGGAAAAGAAACACAAAGGGGTGCTCAAGCGCTTTCGTCTAATGACATCCTCAGTGTTCCTGAGGATGTCATTAGACGAAAGCGCTTGAGCACCCCTTTGTGTTTCTTTTTCCTTCGTGGTTTTATTCATCATAAATACTTTTCACGTGTCACTTTCGTGAAATAATTTTTCATACATATATATATATATACATATATATACACATATATACATATATATATATATATATATATAAAGACACTTTTAGCACTTTGGCCGACCTTCCATATAAATTCAAATGGCTTTTTTATGGAACAGGTCACAAAAGAATAAAGAAATAAAAATAAATATAAATATTGTAAGTGGAGTCTACCAATTCAAGCTCAAGAGGGAGGTTTTACAATCGATTTAATAGATGCTGCCAAATTGATATATATGTCACATTATTAAAAATAAAATTGAAAGATAAATTTTAAGAGAGGCACACCAATTTATAAGGGAAAAATTACCACATATGCATATTATAGTCACAAACGAATACAAAAGTACAAGTAAATATAAATTGGAAAACAAAATGATCCCTAGATGATATATAAAGAACAATAAAATATATATACAACATATTTACGGTATATATACGAAATATAAACGCAATATATACAGAATATATATATATATATATATATGCATAAGGGAAAAAAAATTAATTACCAAATTTGTTTTTATAATTATTGTCTGAAAAACGGTAGGTCGCAAAAGATAAAGAAATAAAAATAAATATAACTTGAAAAAATTACAAATAATACACGTACACATATATACCCGCATACCCAAATATATATATACATATACACACATATATACAAACACACACACACACACACACATATATATATATATATATATACAAGCTTGACCTTCACGAAATGAGAAATCATCCCGCAAAACCTTTGTGAGGTTGTAAGGTAAGGTAAGGTACATACACATATACATATATATATATATATATTTAACTGCATACATACATACATACATACATATACACACATACATACATACATATACACACATATACATACAAACACATTTAACTGCAATGACCACACACATACGCACATACACATACATACATACACATACACTCATACAGCAAAAAATTGAAAAATAAAATTGTAAGGGAAACAACAGACAAAAACAAATTTTTTACCAAAGATTTAACAACCTGCCCTTTTTGTTTAAATCCATTCTGAAGGAATTCAGAGCAACGGGATCAAGTTGAAACAGACCTTTACTCATGTTAAGGTTATTTGTAAGTTGAATTATAGCCGACTCAAGAATATTTCTATTAACAATGTTGCTAGAGTGAAACAAAACTGAAACATTATTCCAATCAATACAATGGGATAACTCTGACAAATGGACAAAAAGGGCACTGGACAACTGTCCCGTTCTAACGGAATATTGATGCTGTTTTACACGCGTTTGCAAATCCTTTCCCGTCTGACCTATGTAAAAGGAATCACATTGCTTACACCCAATTTTATAGATACGGTATATATTTCGTATATATACCGTAAATATGTTGTATATATATTTTATTGTTCTTTATATATCATCTAGGGATCATTTTGTTTTCCAATTTATATTTACTTGTACTTTTGTATTCGTTTGTGACTATAATATGCATATGTGGTAATTTTTCCCTTATAAATTGGTGTGCCTCTCTCAAAATTTATCTTTCAATTTTTATTTTTAATAATGTGACATATATATCAATTTGGCAGCATCTATTAAATCGATTGTAAAACCTCCCTCTTGAGCTTGAATTGGTAGACTCCACTTACAATATTTATATTTATTTTTATTTCTTTATTCTTTTGTGACCTGTTCCATAAAAAAGCCATTTGAATTTATATGGAAGGTCGGCCAAAGTGCTAAAAGTGTCTTTATATATATATATATATATATGTATATATGTGTATATAATGTATATATATATATATATGTATGTATATGTATTTATGGGTTTTTTTATTTGCCTGTTTATTTCTTTATGATTATTTAGGCTGTGACATATATATCACTAAGGCACTATTTTGTAATTAATTTTTTCTCAATTTATATTTATATTTATTTTTATTTCTTTATTCTTCTGTGACCATATAAATGTTGGCTCCTCCCACAATTTTTTTCTATGCTTACTATATATATGTATATATTTATATATATATATATATGTATATATATATATATGTATATATATGTGAATATGTATGTATGTATGTTTATTTTTGTAACCTATATATTGCCTTGATCTGTCCTTTCACTCCAGTGTTCCTGAGGATGTCATTAGACGAAAGCGCTTGAGCACCCCTTTGTGTTTCTTTTTCCTTCGTGGTTTTATTCATCATAAATACTTTTCACGTGTCACTTTCGTGAAATAATTTTTCATATATAATATATATATATATGAAAATTATTTCACGAAAGTAACACGTGAAAAATATTTATGATGAATAAAACCAGGAAGGAAAGGAAACACAAAATGGTGCTCAAGCGCTTTCGTCTAATGACATCCTCAGGAACACTGAAGTACATAAAAGGGTAACAGCCTATATATAGGTTACAGAAAGAAAAAAAAAGAAAAATAAATAACATACATACATACATACATACACACACACATATATATATACATACATATCTATATATACATATACATACATATATATATATTATATATATATATATAATATATATATATATATATATATATATGCAATAAACAGAGAAGTAAAAATAAAAATTAAAAATTAAAGGATTATCCGTGAGGCGTACAGATTTGTAAGGAATAATATCGATTTTTAGCACAAGATCAAATGGATTATAAAAATACAAATTATATTGGAATACTGCCCGGGTTTTAACACTCTGCCTATGGTCAGGTTTCGATATATATAAAATAAAATGCAAATTAAAAGTTAATAAAGTAGCAGACAAGTTTACCAAAGATTTAGTGTTCTAACCTTTCTTATCTAAATCTGTTTGGAAGGAATTCAAAATAACAGGATCGAGTTGAAAAAAGACCTTTGCTTATGTTGAAGTTATTTGAAAGTTGGATAATGGCAGACTCAAGAATATTTCTATTAACAATGTTGCTAGAATGGAATAAAACTGAAGCATTATTCCAATCAATACAGTGGGCTAACTCTGACAAATGGACAAAAAGGGCACTGGACAACTGTCCTGTTCTAACGGAATATTGATGCTGTTTTATACGTGTGTGCAAATCCTTTCCCGTCTGACCTATGTAAAAGGAATCACATTGTTTACAACCAATTTTATAGATAATGCCTGAATTATTGGTAGGGCTATTTTTTACTATGATATTTTTCACAATATTGTTATATGAAAATACTACATTAATATCCAAAAGTTTAAGTACATTAGCAATGCCTAAAAAGCCTGGGAAAAATGGAAGTACTAAAATATTTTTTGACAAAGTACGAGTGTTATTATTGACACGATAGAAAGTTCGTTTTGCCTTGTTGAGACAAGATTCCATAAACGCAGATGGATAACACAAATCACTTCCAATACCGTTGATTTTTTCCAATTCGGCATCGATGTATTCCGGACTGGCGATCCTAAGGGTGCGGAGAAACATTGATGAAAAATGGCCTTCTTAGTGGGGGTGTCATGTCCCGAGTAAAAGTGTACGTAGGACAAATTGTTGTTGTTTTCCGATAGATACTAACTTAAAACCTGGGCTTTCCCTATGTACACTACCTTCACACATTGTTTTGGAACTTATTAAGCTTTGCATCAAAGACTGTAAATTCACTTTCAATAATGAGTATTATCAACAAGTTTTTGGGATGGCCATGGGCAACCCCTTATCGCCCCTCCTCTCCAATATTTATATGGAGTTTTTCGAAATTACTTATATTCCAAGAATCCTGGGGTTGGCATCCCGTGGTTGCGGTACGTCGACGATATTTTGTGTATCTGGCCCATGAATCGTGACCTGGATAACTTCCTCCTTCAGTTAAATGATCAAGTCCCCTCCATTAAGTTTACTTTAGAAGTGGAACAAGACAATTCAATCCCATTTTTGGATGTGCGTGTACATAGGGAAAGCCCAGGTTTTAAGTTTAGTATCTATCGGAAAACAAGAAACAATTTGTCCTACGTACACTTTTACTCGGGACATGACACCCCCACTAAGAAGGCCATTTTTTCATCAATGTTTCTCCGCGCCCTTAGGATCGCCAGTCCGGAATACATCGATGCCGAATTGGAAAAAATCAACGGTATTGGAAGTGATTTGTGTTATCCATCTGTGTTTATGGAATCTTGTCTCAACAAGGCAAAACGAACTTTCTATCGTGTCAGTAATAACACTCGTACTTTGTCAAAAAATATTTTAGTACTTCCATTTTTCCCGGGCTTTTTAGGCATTGCTAATGTACTTAAACTTTTGGATATTAATGTAGTATTTTCATATAACAATATTGTGAAAAATATCATAGTAAAAAATAGCCCTACCAATAATTCAGGCATTATCTATAAAATTGGTTGTAAACAATGTGATTCCTTTTACATAGGTCAGACGGGAAAGGATTTGCACACACGTATAAAACAGCATCAATATTCCGTTAGAACAGGACAGTTGTCCAGTGCCCTTTTTGTCCATTTGTCAGAGTTAGCCCACTGTATTGATTGGAATAATGCTTCAGTTTTATTCCATTCTAGCAACATTGTTAATAGAAATATTCTTGAGTCTGCCATTATCCAACTTTCAAATAACTTCAACATAAGCAAAGGTCTTTTTCAACTCGATCCTGTTATTTTGAATTCCTTCCAAACAGATTTAGCTAAGAAAGGTAGAACACTAAATCTTTGGTAAACTTGTCTGCTACTTTATTAACTTTTAATTTGCATTTTATTTTTATATATATCGAAACCTGACCATAGGCAGTGTGTTAAAACCCGGGCAGTATTCCAATATAAATTTGTATTTTTATAATCCATTTGATCTTGTGCTAAAATCGATATTATTCCTTACAATCTGTACGCCTCACGGATAATCCTTTAATTTTTAATTTTTAATTTTTATTTTTACTTCTCTGTTTATTGCATATATATATATATATATATATATATATATATATATATATGTATATAGATATGTATGTATATATATAGTGTGTGTGTGTATGTATGTATGTATGTTATTTCTTTTTTTTTTTTTTCTTTCTGTAACCTATATATAGGCTGTTACCCTTTTATGTACTTCAGGTTTCCTGAGGATGTCATTAGACGAAAGCGCTTGAGCACCATTTTGTGTTTCCTTTCCTTCGTGGTTTTATTCATCATATATATATATATATATATATATATAATATATATATATATATGAACTATTTGTGAAGTTATCTTAAATAAAATGCTCAAAATTTTCAACATGCGCAATTTCAAATGCTTGTGGAAAGCAACCCATGGAGATCCCACTCCCAATTTTTTGCTTGAATATGCCAATTTTCATGACTGAATTTTGAACTCTGACCTGAGGTCAAGGTCAAAGGTGAAAATAAATGCAACTTTTTTAATGGAATGTACGCACTCTGTGCATAAAATTAGTTATTCTGCTGTCTTTTCTGAGCATTTTGACACCAAAATCATTAAAATCCATCCATTAGATCTTGAGTTATGACCTTTCAAAATCATGGTTACACTGCTGACCCCAAATTTGGGGGGGTCATTACTCCCAAACTATTTGACCCAAGTGGCTAAAATTTGGTTATGCTTCATTACTCATCATACCCAACTACCACACTAAACATCATTAAAATCAGTGAGATGACCTGACATAAGGTGTGTACACTTGACATGGATGTCTCATATACTCAGTGGTGTAGTGCTGTGGGAACGCATGGGAAACGGCTTTCCCTTACTTTTTTTGGTAGACGGAATGGCATTCCTCACTATTTCAAATAAATCTGAACTTACAAATCTCTAACGTCATGAAATTTTAATCCCACCCCTAGAAGAAATATGAGAAAGAATCATTAACTGTTTCATTTCTCTTAGCTTCGACTGAGGCAATGCTAGCCTATAAAGATCTGGTGAAACAGTCACCATGGCATAACAGTTGTTAACTTTTTTTTAGCCAATCATTCCAGTTTTTAGCTATTTTTATTGATCATACTGGATGTCATATATATCTAATGACACTGGAAATACTGCATCTTCAACCTTGGAATATATCCTAATATCCAGTGCATATGACCTCAAAATATCCCTTGAAATTGGTCAGATTTCAAAAGATTTCCTGAGAGCTTACAGTGCCCCAGACCCCCAGCTGTATGGGCTCGCCGCGCGCCATTGTCCCCCCCCCCCCCCCCCCCCCCCCCCCCCCCCCCCCCCCCCCCCCCCCCCCCCCCCCCCCCCCGCATCTGAGTAACACTTTCAAAATGGGTTCCCTCACTTCTTTATTTAGCACTACACCACTACATATACTGCTATTAACTGATAAGTCACTTTGAACTCCAAAAAATGCTATGAACTGATAAGACCTGTGTAACACAATAATAAGAAATAAAAACATATAACCACATACAATACATACATACAGTATTCATAAATAAATGACATTTAGATACATAAATACAATAATTATATGTAACTATGTAACATCACACAAAAGAATTGCCTAACCTGCACAACACTTGGCAGTGGCACTATGCACATACACAACCACTCGCCACCACTGCCCATGCAATACAACAGGAAACAACTGACTGCACAACCTCATCTGAGGGCTGGTTCCAATAATATTCCAGTGGCGTCACCTTCACTTTAATGACTCGGAGTCCACTAAAGTGAAGTTTGGTGATGCTAACAGACTTTTCTAGCGGAAATCTTCACTTTAACAACCTGTATTATGTTAAACTGAATGTTAATGACCAGACAGCAATTTAGCCCATCCAAGTGAAGTTTCTGCTAATGTGAAGGTTGCTAATGTGGGATTTCTGTATTTCAAAATTTTGTAAGTTAAGATGCTTTAGACAATTTGAATACTGTACAGTATTTTTGTCAAAATCTTAGTTCTAGTTTAACCTTTCATTCTACCTGTTCAGCTAGAGTAATTTCAATTAAAACTCTTGCCTGGCATATTGGATACGAGATTGTAGAAAAGTTATGCATTGCCATCAGAAAATTTGAACAGATTTTGCAGTCTGGATCCGATGTATGAAATTGCTGGAGTTTAACTTTTCTGGTAGTAAAATTTTATAATCTAGACAAGGCATTGAGATATCCCTAGAGTCAATGTGTGCTGTGCAGATCTGTGCTTAGTTAAAGTTTTAGTATATCAGGTTTTCTTAGTTTACGTACTATGTAATTATGCATTGAGACAGTGGTGGTGCAAGTATTTTCACTATAGGCCTATAAGGATTGGGTAAAAATATTAAGTTTCAGAGATGCCAGTATTTTGGATCTCTGATTGGATAAAAGTTGGTGACATAGGAAATAACTAGCCAATGTAGAATGATCACCTAGCCCAGATGTAAGAGTCACCCTGGTTGGCCCAAAGTATGAAGTTGGTAGATCATTGAAATCTGGTGTCGTAGAAACTTAATATCAGCCCAGGATTGTATTAGTATTTATAGATAGTGTAGAATGCCAAGTAATTGATGTACTTTATATTTTGAAACATACTTTAATAATTGGATATTTTTGTTTTGGAAAGTTGCATTAACCAAAATGGTGAAAGTTCATTTTAACACACAAGCTGCATTTTTTTACCAGGAAGTATTTTTCTGGGTCATTTTGATGTGCTTTGAAAGAATTTGAGGTCCATTTCTCGTGCAGATAAGTAGTTTTTGAGATACCTTCATTGTTGATGTATAAGAAAATATCTGGAAAACCACTAATTTTTGCAAGAAATGGATCTCGGATTCTTTCAAAATGTCTACATTTAACCAAAGAAAAATTCTTTCTGGTGAAGGAAGTACTTGACCTAACCTAAGTCCTAACTAGATGTAACCTTTTCTGAGATAGCAGTCTTTATTACATTTAGGGTATTTAGCTACATGATGGCAAAATAACTCTGAGATTAGAAAAGAAATCCAAAGTTTTTTGGTGTGTGGGAGACATTATGCAGCAGTCAGGTAGTGCTGGAGCTCTTGTTTCTCCTGTCACTGTCCTCCTCAGCTGATCTTTTCCCATGTCTAATCTATAGCTTGTGAGTAGTCCAGCATGCTCTCAAACATACACTTCTCCCTATATTCCTCACTACACACGCATCTTATGTACACACTATACAATCTTTTAAAAATAAAAAAAGAAAGTGGCATAGGTTCTAAGAGCCACTGAGACCTTGATTTTGGCTCTCCCTTTCTCCTGTGGAAGGCACATAAAGTGACATTTGCCCTTAATCCTCTCCTTCCCGCACAATAAAAAAGATAAGGCATTTGCGTTGCTTTTACTTATTTTCTAGTTACTTCACTTAGGATTTGAGCATCACTTCTGCCAAACTTCTCATACTGGACTCTCTACTTAATCTTATTGTATAGATATAAATTTTGTATGTAATTCATATATAGGCATCATTTTAATCAGTTTTGTAATGTTTGAAGCAATGAGGTCAAATTTTTTATACCTTCTACTTGTTATTGACAGGTTTTACTTGACATATGGTACAAACTCTGTATAGGTACTAAATAAGGATGATTGTAAAGTCATGCAACTCAAAACATAATTATACAATCATCATTGGGTTGCATTACTTTATGATCACTCTGTATAATGCTCAAACTTTTAAAATTTGAAAACTGAATGCCTACATCTGACTGAAGTTGAATCCTTTGTCCTCTGCATAAATTACACTGAAGAACTTTAGGTGGTAAGTATGTAGTTTTTCTACCCCATGTCTTTTTGCAAAGTGAAAAGAGACACCCATGAATCTAGATTGGCCAAAAGTTTTGTGAAATTGATAACCAATCTTGTACTATCACCTAACATAGCTATGTCTAACTTAAGCAATAAGATTCACCCTGATTGGTATCACACACAAAATGAGCATGGCTATTGACTTTTAAAAAAATCTGGTAACTGCAAAACTACAAAATTACCCCTTTAGTCACTGTAATTTAATATAGAGCTTTGAAGTTTGACCAGACTGAAACTAGAGACGTTCTTTGGATTAGTTTTGCATTTGTAGTAACAACGAATTAAGACCTAAGCTGTTTTATGAGAATTCTATATTATTATTTTTTTAAAGGAAGATAAACATTAGATATAAGTACCCTACTGAAAATACAAAGTAAAATCAAATTTTGAAATGTTTTTGTGCATTCCTAAAAAGATTAAAAGCGAACATTTGATACTAGTTCTAATATTGTTGCATTTGGTGATTCTTCCAACCTCTGGATATGTGTTTGATCATTATTTAGAAAAAACTAGTCTCTCTGACAATTATGAAGAAGTTAAAAATTATCTCCAGTGGAAATCCATAGGAAAAGGTAATAATAATATATAGATATTTGTTTTTGTTGCTGCATGTGCTCATTGTCATCATCATGCCTCAAACTAATGCTTCAAGCTAATTACAATAATTAGGTAATTGGGTTGTATATATTGCCCCCATTTTTATTATTAGTATTATTTACAATTTTAACCATGTTAAAATAACTTTAACATAGAATTTAAGCAATTGTTAATTGGACTATTTTATTTAATTTGGCACATAAGCTTTAGGCTTTACTGGGCTCTGATATTAATTAAAGGTAGGACATCATTTCATAGGTAATTGATTGAATGATATAAATCATGAATAAGAAGCTGCTATTAAAAATTAATAATAATCTCCTTCACATCCATCAAAAAAGAAGCGCCTTGGACCCTTAGTATACTGTGAAAGTAATTAATGTTTATAGATTACCACACTGGATTAAAGAGTTTAATTATTGAAGATTGTTTTTAAATATATAATTAGTAAAATCAAGCTTTTAAAAATAGATATAGAGCGGCCTAACCATATTTAACTAAGGTACGTGTTATTTAAAATTTCAAGCCCTGATCATCAAAAGTAACTTAAGCATCCACGTATGATCTAAAAGCCAGACAGTTGCCCTGTCATCCCTTTGTCATTTCTTGAATGAAATCAGCAATATAAAGGAGAACAAATCTTATACTTTTGTTGTTTATAATGCGTCATACAGTGTAATCATTTTGATGTAGTTTTATTTAGGGCCTGTATGTCTTTTCCAGGAAATAATGAGAAACACTTGCATCCTCCAGGAAAAGCAAATTTAAATCTATTTAAATTGAAGGATGCTCCAGTGAGTAAAATATACCATAACCTATTTTATGACAATGTACAAGTCCAAGCTTGGCATTATTAAATTCTGCTCATTTATAACCATATAGTGTTTTTTCAATTGCATTAAACTTTTTTTTTTTTTCACGGCTTAGTAAACTGAATTGTCTGTAAATAGTCTTGGGTAGTATAGTGAGTGTGTTGTAAAATATTTTGTACATAAATTTTATTATGTTTGCCCTCATTTATGGGGCTGTTTGAGGCCCTCCTAGGAAGAAGTGGCTAAATGACAAAAGTTAAAAGATGCCAGAAAAATGCAGTTAAAAGTTGTACCATTTTGAAAGTGACACAAATTTTTTACTTTTGAAGATATTTTGTAAAAATATCTTCAGAAGTTGAAAATTTGTCACTTTCAAATTGGTACAACTTTCAATTGTATTTTCTGGCATTTTTACCTTTTGCTTAGCCACTTTTTCCTAGGGGGGCTTCATTTGCTTTGAGAGTCATAACCTATTGAAGCTTAATAAAATGCATATTTGCTTTATTTTTCAGTTTTCTGGATGTAGTAATGATGCATATCCACCTAAAAAAGAGTAAGTTCTTATTATAGGCTAAGACTAATTAATAATTAATCTACAGTTGCAGTATCATTTAGGGCTATTAAAGCAGGTTTTCTGAAGAAAAGCTATATACAAGTACCCAATATGTATTGTGTGATCTAAGTAATTGATTTTTTCTAAATTGCAGGGATCTTGTTCCGAAGCATGTAATTGACTTGGATTTGCCTCCCAGACAAAGATGGACAAAGTTGATAAGGAACAAAAAAGCACACCTAAAAAACTTACTGACTTACGTGGAAAGCTTAATGGTTACTTTATTAGGACCAAGGATCTTCAAGTTTGTTAATGAAAGCCTTCCACAGGTAAGAAAGTAAAAACACTGAACTAATATAAATTTCATGAAATTTTAAAATTTAGTATACTGGGTCACTCCACAGTGATGGTTGCAACATTTGGAACAATAATTGTTTAGTATGGGAGGTTAGGACAAAGCTATTCGGGTACATTTTGGCACCATTTGTTCTAGAATATATTTTGTTTTTATATATAGGTCTCCAAATTGGCTGATGGTCGCAATGCTCCATGGAGTGACCCTGCTGTTAATGTATTTTATTAATTTTTGTAATATATTAGGTTGCCAAGACATTGCCCAAACCTTACTTTGAGGAAATACAAGGCATAGCAGAGGCAGGAGATCTTTCCATCGCACAAGCAACATTGTACAACATATTTTATGAAGTGTTTACTGTTTGCACTTCTATCATTACTGAAGATGAACAAGGTCACATTCTTCATGGAAGGAATCTAGACTTTGGTTTATTTCTAGGGTAAGATTTCTTACGTAATTATAAAAACTTGTATAACCAAGTCTCTAAATTGATACAGTGTTAGATGGTGTATATATTAACTTTTTTGAAGTTTTTAAAGTGCAATAGTAGATTTTATTAAGAATTTTATTTGATAATGGAAAAGACTGTATTGAAAAGTTTCTTGGCAAGTAGATTATTATATCAAGATAGAAAATCAGTTTATACAATTAATGAAGTGAAAATTATTGGTAGTAACGAGAATTTCATAAGACTACCACATTAGACCTACAGTACATTACGTTAAAATTTAAAAGTAACTAAAATGGTTTGGATATACAGCTATGGTCAAAAGTTTAACATACTCTATCAATTTTTGGAGTGAAATAGGGTTACCTGTTAACATCATTGAGATATTTTAAGCATTGTACTGATAATTTATTCGTCAAAATTGGTGGACTTCCATCAGAAAAACTTGGTGTAACTTTTATACATTGTTTTTGGCAGCTCTTTGGAATATCATTCCTCAAAAACAGCAAGTTTCACTTGATTTTATGAAGTGAACCTAAAAAGTTTTATTGTACAGTATTGCGAAACTTTGTCTGTAGTTATCAGAGCTGGCACTTGCGTTTTTTTGCGCGTTTTTTTGCGGTACTGCGGTACTACTACCGCACTACCAAACCGGTACCGCATAACGCAGTACCGCAAAGGATCGCTGAAAGTACAGCAGTACCGCTACCGCATTCAAATTTCCCGCGGTACTTTCCGCGGTACCGACCAACACGGTAGTACCGCAGTACCGCAGTACCGCAAAAAAAAACGCAAGTGCCCAGCTCTGGACTAGTTATACAACACTAATGGAAAATTTTTTAAGGAAATTTAATGTTACATTCTCAAATGGCATAGGCTAGGTAGGTTTTGTAGTATTTTAGTTCTTTGTTCATTACAATAGATCTGTCAAGGCTTATAAAATTGAAATAGGCCTAGTGCCTATTCAAAATTGTTTAGGTTTTGCATCTGTCAAGTTTTTTGTCTCAAAGACTTTTAACTTTTGAATATTCCATAAAATACAAGTTCAGTTTAGGTTTGCTGTACAGTACATTAATAAGAAAAAATAATAATAATAGCGTTTTATTGCATTAACTTGTAAAGAAGAAGATTGAAGCTATAACCACTTCACTCCTTTCTGCAAAGTAATTGCTATACAATATTTACAATGGTTTTTGATGTTACTGGGTATGTCAAAGGAGTGAAGTAGTTAAATATTGATCTGAGAACATATTAGATTGTTAAAAGAATGAACAAGTGGCATTATAAAGGATAAGGGAGAGTAAAATGTATCTAACACTTCCAAAAAAATCTTTTAATGAGTTAAGTTCAAGCAGAGCTGGGCACTTGCGTTTTTTTGCCCGTTTTTTTGCGGTACTGCGGTACTACTACCGCACTACCAAACCGGTACCGCATAACGCAGTACCGCAAAGGATCGCTGAAAGTACAGCAGTACCGCTACCGCATTCAAAATTCCCGCAGGTA